>JBCEWC010017128.1:0-12688 GCA_038996855.1 Solanum aculeatissimum
TCTTTAAATATCTCTGTTATTTTTCTACTTGAATCTAAACCTGGGGGAAGGGAAAAATTGTCGTTTTTTCCCAACAGCTCATTTGTACAATTTTTTCTTAACAAAAAAGGCTATAAAAAAATCTAAATTTCAAATTAAAGAAATTAGAACATATCAAGGCTTATTGTGGTTGCGTGATTGGTATGGACGAAAATATGTTTTATTTTCTCATGTTTAGGATAGTTCGATTAATTCTTTAAAAATTAGATAATAACTTTTTATTCAATAAAAATAGAAAAAATAAGTTTGATAAACGATCACTTAATTTAGAATATCTTTTGCAGAAACATTTCTCTTCCTACCAAACTTGGCCCATTGTCCTGGTGTAGTTTTTTCTTTTCAAAAGTTTGCATCAGCATAATGAATATTTTACGTATTTCATCTTTTCCCCGTGATTCTTTGATGTATATAATAAAACATATGGAAATTACATGTACTATGTACTAATTAATTGAATTAAAAAGATGTAGGGACCAATTAATGTGTCCAATGAATGTTTTTTTATGGTTCGATCCAGTATTGGAAAACTTGGTTTTAATTTGTTGGTGGTTCATGTAATGCCACTTGTGCCTGGTTGAATTCAATCAACAGCTAGATGGATTCTTGATTACTAGCTGGTACTACCCTCGTTCGTTTTAATTATCATCTCGTATATTTCAAAAGTCAAATTGATTAATTTGTAAAGTTAAATTAGATTATATTAATTTTATTATTTGAAAATAAAAATTTAGATATTTAAAAATTATGTAAAAAATATTATAAATTATAATATTTTTTTATATCAAATAGAAAAAATATATTTTAAAATATTAATCAAAACTCATATTATTTGATTTTCAAAAAACAATAATGACAATTTAAAAAAAACGAAGATAATATAAAAATAAAAAACTATGAAGTGAGTTAAGGTTCGCATTTAATGCATGCAAAGAAAAATTGTCGTTCCAAAGTCAACAAATTTATGCACGCTAATTAAAGTATATACAACAAGAACATACGTATAACTAGTGATAAAACAAATAGTCTAAATGATAATTACGCCTAATGAACATTTAATATATATATATATTTTAACTGAAGAGAATGCTTATCATTTATCAACATATTTTTACCAAGCAAACTAATTATTCATTATCATTTCAACACTTTTACCTAAATATTTAATTATTAATTTATGAAATTAACTTCAAAACCTAAAAGCACATAGAACGCTTGATGGTTATCCATTACTTTTAATCATCTAACCTAAACAGTCTCTAAGAACTGATACTTTAGATTAATGCTAGTTAGTTACTCTAACAAGTATTCCTTTTATCTTCTTTTTAGTCCCTCCAAAAAAAAAAAAACATTTTGTCTTTAATTTTTTTTATTCTTAATAAAATGGTTTTGGATCACATAAATTTTAAAAAAAAATCTAGCTTTCTTATATATCGTGTCAAATAAAAAAATATCACCTAAAATAAGACGAAATGAATATAATGTATAATAAAAGAAGTTGTATTTTCAAAAAGTAGATTTTAAATTCCATTGGAGATAAAATAAAATATTAGGTAATTGTTTTCATCCGTTCTAATTATAGTAGACATGGTCATTTTGTAAGTGTTGCTGGTGAAAGATGACAGATATCTAGGGATGACAATTAGGCAGGTTGGGTTAAATTTGAATGGGTTATAATGGATCAAGACGACAAACGGTCAAGACCCAACTCAATCCAAATTTGTTCGGATCCCAACCCGATCCAAGTTTTACTTATTTTATTTGTTATTTTTCAATATTTTAGTACTTAATTAAATTATATTTTTCTTTATTATGGCTATATACAACATATCAAATTTAAAAAAAAAGTGTTATAAAAATATTTTAACAAGATTCCTCTCGACTCAATTCGGGTTGCATATCAACCCAATTATAAATGGGTTGAAATTGGTTGGGTTGAGATGAGTTGAGCTAATAAATAGGCGGATTATTAATCCGTCCAAACTTCAACGGGTTGGGCTTAATTTTGCCACCCCTACAGATATCCCATAAAATTAATTGAGGTATGCACAAATTGATCTAAACATGATAGTCATAAAAAAAATCATTAAAATTTATATTGGGAGAATATTCACATTTGATTGAGATACATAGTACTTCTTCTGTTTCATTTTATTAGACATTTTTTTCTTTTTAGTCCTTTTAAATAAGAATGTCACTTTATTCTAGTTAGTACTAATAATTTAACTTTAAAATTCTTTTTTTAATCTGTTGGAATAATAATTCATAGTTAGAGTAGCAATGCTAAGTTGTTTTGAATTTGATATTTATTTAATTCATGTCTAGTTAAGATTTATTTGTCCTAATTCATATAGAAATAAAAAATTTTATTTATAATTTAATTTAATTATTTACTATTATAAATAGGGATATTGCTAATTATTTTCAATAAATAGAAATATAAAGATTGTAGCAAGATTCAAGAGCTTTAAATTTATGAATAAAATATTTTTCTTCTCAATTCTAATAAAATGATTCACAGTCACATACATATTTAAAGATTATTTTAAAATAATAAATTTGGGAGTAATTAATTACTCTATGGTAGCACCAACCAACCACCGAATGAAAGGAAGTGAGTCATTAATTTACTTTACAAGTTCTCTACTGTTGAGCAGAAATGGAGGTGGTAGTTGGATATTCATCACATATAATAATTGCTAAGCAATTCCACCCACCATATAATTACTTTTATTTTTTTTTCTTCCTTTCTGATGTGATAAGCAGGGATGAATTTATATGTCAAAAATATACTGGGGTAGGTGAATTCTTAATTATTATTTTTTATAAAATTAAGTATTTATTTATATATTTTTAAAAAATTAATATTATTTGTTATATGATAATCATGAATTTGATCTTAATAAGGTAAAACTCCTCCTAGTTTACAAACAAGAGAAGCATTGCCTCCTTCAACTCAATTTATGTAATAATACTTTTAAAATTTACAGAGTGAAATGAGTGTTTTTATTTTTTTCATATGCTTTTGAAGTATTTTTAAATTATTAATTATTATAAAGCAATTTGTAAATATAGAAATTTTATTTTAAAATTTTCATATTTAAATTTTATGATGAAACGATCAGAAAATGACAAACAAATAAAATGAACTGATTGTGAACAGTGTTTATTTATGAAACGACTTCAACCACTCACTTATATGTGATCATTAATGGATAATTTGTTTTTTGTCATTAATTTTTGTCCCTAGAAACAAATGGGACATAAGTTTATATATTTGCATCATAATCATTTATAAGTTATGTCTTATATGACTTCAATCTTTAAGGAATATACTTATGCTTCATTAGATATAAGTTTAATTGCTAAAGCGCAAAAACTAAAATCAGCTAATTTAATAAACATTAGTAATTCATTTGAAGGCCAATTCACGCAATTTCATCATCATTTAAAAAATAACCAAAGTTCATAAAGTAATTAACTAAAATTAGTTTGTCAAAAAAAATTCTATAGATTTGCTGGACTATAACTGGAAATTTTATAGTCTAAGCTTATAACTTCAATTCTTCAAATGTAAAATTGAAGCTTGGGCTGAAGTTTGAGAACTCCAATCCAAAGATATGAAACCAATAACTATCAAGCTTAATACAATAGTCATAGCCCAAGTTTAAAGTTTTACGTAGCCATTGATCCGGCCCATCTACACAAAAACTTCACCAATTTTATATAAAATACTCTTAATCAACTAATCTACTAAGATTGATCTCGCTTAGAATATCCACTGACCACACTGTGATGTTATTCATCATTTTTTTGTTTCCATCTTCCATATTGCGAAAATATACGCATGATGGGTTTATGTAATACCTCGTACGATCCTAGTTGAAAATAGCCCAAAATAAGAAGAAAAAAAAAGAGTTGTGATGGATCAGGTCCGCATCGCGGATGTGGATATTTATTTTTGGTGCGCAAAATTTCTTAACCAAAAGAGTCTGCGTTGCGGACTTGGTCAATTTTGGGTCAAAAATCATTGTCTAATTTTTACAAAAAATTTTGAATTGAGAGGGAACCACTCCACATCGTGAACTTGTTCCACCACAGGTTAAATTTTTTGTCCGATTTCAGTTTTAATGAGGAGCATTTAGGTCTTTTCTCCACCCCTCCTACACTCAACCCACATCGTTTTGAGGTCGGAATTGACCCCATATCAATACCAAAACGTAGTTCTATCATATATTATGCTCTAAGACTTTGAGAACAAGGATTAAGGAGAAAAGAAGAGGCTAGGGTTCAAGAGAATTAAATCAAATCTTCAACTTTTGAGTGTTCAATCTTCATTCCTGGTATGTGAGGCTAATCAAAACATTCGATTGAGTTGATCTATGTGTCCTACTTCTTCATTTAGTAGAATTGAGGTCAAGTTTGATTTTTTTAGTTTTCTATGACTGGGTTCTTAAAAATTATCTTAAATTCTAGTGAACTCTTGCATGGTATTACATAAATTGATGTATTTACGAGTTGAATACTTGGAGTAATTGTTTTGCCTTAATTCACATGAACCCTAAGTAAACATTGCATTTAATATAATATTTTTATGTGTTGTTTGAACTTGGAAATTAAAGTATGAATTGTGAAAGTCTGAATGAGAATGAGTCAAACATGAATGGAATCTGAGTAGTCACTAAAGGCCTTTTTTCCTATTTTGAATATGAACATTTTTAGTGTAAATTAATATTTTAAAAATAGAATTTGTTCTTAAAAATGCGGATAATGTGAATAGCATGTTTTAGTTGAAGGAGTTGATAGTGAGATGATGGCTGAATTGATGAGAGTCCAATGAGACTAGTCGAATGACCTAATTGAGTTGATTGATTTGAGTTTATGAGCATATTGAGTCTTGGGAGTAGTATCGAACACCGAATCGGAGGAGAGTAAATAAGAACTCAAACCCAAAAAAGTACATAGGAGATGATTGAACCGTTAAAATTGAATGTTTCCTTATGTGTCCCAAAAGAAGACATGATTGATTGTGGATCCAATGATGGTGATCATCTTTTACCTTGACAAATTATTGGATGGATGTGGCAACGACATCGCTTTGTTATGTCATCACTAGCTCATAAGTGATGACTGTCGGTTAGAGAAACTCCTAATTGGTGCAAAATAGTACTTGGCATAATTTGATTGAGTTGCATATTATTGAGTCCTTCATAAAGCATAATTTTACTTTTCAACTTATGTTATTTTGCTGAGTTGAGTTATTACCCTGAGTTGAGTTATTTGATTTGAGTATATCTTGTGCCTATTGGACTTCAGCTATTTAACATATCCTACATTTCATGTATTACGCCATTTGACGCTGCATCATTTTATAATGTAGATACAGGTGCTACGGATCCTCAATATGCGTTGTATTGATGATCAATTTCATCTCAGGGACTGTCTTGCACTCGGAGGATCCATTTATATTTTCTTCTTGGAGTTTAGTATTTTTATTTCCTCGAGATAGCATGAACCTATCATTGGCACCATCTAGATGTTTAGAGATAAAGACTTCATAAGAGTGATGGATTGAGTTGATGTTTCTATATTTTAGACTTGTTTCCTTCAAAATTATTTCGTATGACATTGATTGATTTGAATTTGTTAGTTTTAAAATCATTGTTCATGGAATGTTGATTGATTAGCCCATTTAAATATCTTTTCTATTTCTGAACTGAGTCTTTCGTTGTTTGATTGAACGAGTGATCGAGCCAAGTTGTTCACTTGGGACTAGCATTGACTTTTAAATGTCGGCCACCCCTAGGATACCCTCCCGAGATATGATAATTTACATACATGACAAATGACATATGTTGTAATGGCCCATTAAGCCGTTTTGAGCTATAGAGTTTCATATGTTATAAAAGATTTATCTCGTGAATTTTAAAGGGACTTTTTGGACTAGTAAATAATTTTCATTATTTAGTTAAAAAATAATTTTAGATCATTAATTTAGTTGGTGGTTTAAAATAATAATTTAGTTAATATTCTATACTAATTATTTCATATTAATTAAAAATAGATTAATAGAATTTATCACTTTTAGTACTAATTTAATATTTTATTAATAATAATAAAAAAGAGTTTAATAAATAAAAAAGAAAAGATAATGAAAAGAAAAAAAATTTAGTAAATAGGGCTATGAAAAACATAAAACAAAACGAATAGAAAACAAAAGGGACGAGACACTCCGGAATGGAGAAAAGAAAAAGATGCGAGGGAGAAAAAGAAAGAAAAATTAGGATTTTCATCCTAAATCATCAAATTAATTATTCTCGTCCTTTCTATTAAGCTTTCATGAGATCAAAAATAGATTTTTAGGGTATAAACGTGTACAATTTATGAAAATATAGCCCTAGAGTTCTTAGAATAAAATCTTGCTTTGGGGGTCGAATAACGATCCGTTTTAGCTGAAATTTGACATATAAGTGTATTCTATTATGGGTAAACATATTTTGAAAGAATTTTTTAGATTTGAATCTGAGGGCTCGGGGTGACTTTTTGATCCAGTTTTTTAGCCGAAAATAAATATAGCAATATGGGTGTCATTAGATTCGTATTCTTATGTAGATTACATATTTGATAGATTGGAAACATTTTGAGGCATTGAAAAAAGGAGAAGCATTGGTTGATTAGCTAGCTTGGCATCGATTCGATTGAGGTAGGTTATGATTTATTCTATGTGTTAGAAAGACTCTTAATAGTAATTTATATTCATTGAGTGATGTTGTGAAATTATTCTATGCATTTGATTATTGTGGTTTGGATGATTGATATGTGTTGTGATTGGTCTGCAATCTCAAGACCATGAAATCCATAATATTGAACTTGTCTTATCAAAGTGATGCCTTAAATAAAGAACACTTGATGAAATATTGTTAATGAAGTGGAAAGTAATGATAAAGAATGACGAATTAAATATAATTGGATCTAGTGTCATGTTCTGACATGGTATAATTGGATCGGGTGTCACGTTTTGACACAGTATATATTGGATCGAGTGTCATGTTCTGACACGGTATAGTGAGATCGGGTGTCACGTTTCGACACGGTATTATGGGATCGGATGTCACATTTTGACATGATATATATTGGATCGGGTGTCACGTTCTGACATGGTATATATTAGATCAGGTGTCACGTTCTGACTCTTAGTAAGCGTAGGCTAAGTGAATTAGTTTTTTTTTTTAAATAATTTTAAACAAAAATTATGTTTCAACAAAATTAATAAAATCTAAAATGAGCATTTTATTATTTTTTTTAAAAAGGTTTAAAATAAAAAATTATACTTTGGCAAAAAAAATTATTTAAATTGGTCGGGTGACTTTCTAAGTGAAAGATTAATTATTGAGTGACTTTCTAAGTAAGATATAAATAGTTAAGTGACTTTTGAGTTATAAAATAGAATTGAGTGACTTTTTGTGAAAAAAACCTTATAATTAAGTGACTTTCTGTGAAAGAAATCCTTAGTTGAGTAACAACAACAACAACATACCCAGTGGAATCCCACAAGTAGGGTTTGGGGAAGGTAGAATGTACACATACCTTACCACTACCTCAGAGATAGAGAAATTGTTTTCTGGGAATACTCGTATCAAAAATCCATAAGCAAAATAAACTAGTTAGATATGATAAAAAGGGAAAGAAAAAGAAAAGGGAACAGGAAGAACAACTAATAATGAAAAGTACATGATAGTGTGTAAATACAATAAAAATCAACATATATATGACAAATAATAACAACCCAGGATAGAAAAACACCACTAATCCTACATTAACAATCCAGGAACTGACGACACTAGACAAAAAAAATAAAATACTAGTGAAAACAAGTCATAATTCTACAAAATCCACATTTAGATGATCCAACATAGCTATAAGAATTGCCCAAAGACATGTTTCATCAAGAAAGCAGAAATAATGTGGTTTGTTTTGTCTGTGACATGAAATGCGTCCCAAAATACGAACTTGCTAGCTTCCGTGCACGTCAATGGGCTTAATTTGTCGCACAAGTAACTCATCTCAAATAAACCTGTACCACAACATGCTACACTTGCCACTTCAAACCCTGCACATCTCAAAATGGCAGGCACCCAAATAAAGTTATTTCGTTAATTGCTACGCATTAAGCGTTTGATCAAGAAAATTTTATATTATTTAATTTTTCTTTGGAATTAGAGCTGAAATGTATTTTTTAAAATACTATGATTTATACCTCTTAACTTCTAAAAACTAGCAAGATCACAAAATTGGACTAATTTATCTTAAATATACGACCAAATTTGCTCTGAAAGAGTAATACATCAAAAATAGATAGTCACTTATAAATTAGATTTCATATGCGAACTACTAGGTACTATTGCAAATATTAAAAGTTATGGAAGTTGGAATTAAAGATGCAGGAGTTGTGTTTGATTATAATTTCTACAAATAATATTTGGTTGTTTGAATGTATTTCTCCTAAAGAGAAAACACGAAATATGATTTAAATGAAATAATTTTAATATGGGATCATTTTTATAAAATCAAAAAAATTGGGATAAAATTTGAAAAATGAAAATATTATAAAAGTGAATAGGGATTTGGATGTTTTCGTAATTTCAAATACAATTTTAAGTAATATTTGAAATTTTCATAGTCAAATATTAATTTTCAAGTAAAGAGAAAAAAAAAATAATTCTCATGGTGAAATGAATGTAATTAACTTTTACAACCTTTAATTTGGAAGACATATAGGAGGAAGTAGCAAATTTAATTTGCACAACTTTTACCAACAACCACGTATTACCGACCTTTAATAAGACTTGAAGGGGCTAATTAATAAGCTACTTTTAGGACCGATATATGCATATAGGTGCATAAAATATAAGTACTTGAAAGATTAGACGGGAAATCAACTACAATAAATTATATTACACAGGTATTGTGTGCTTTAGGGGGTTGTTTGGTTCATGGATAAGATATTCCATCTTATCCCATTAACCGAATGACCTTTTGAAATCTCATTAGATTATATCGGAGCAGGATTCATCTAAATTTTAATTTACAAAGTTAGACTTCTATATTAAGTTGTCTACACTTGAAATCCATCAACTATTGAATGCATGGTAATCTCTTTATATGATTTGGACAATTTCTTTTATGCTATTTATTAGGTAGGATCTAAATGTAAATAAACAGGAAAGTGCATTAAAAAGATAATAGTCGAAAATGGGAAATTAAAGAGACTTACCATATGAGGGAGGCTTTGTAATCATTTGTAGCAAAAGATTATAAGCATCAGCAAAAACCACTGTAATCCCAGGAAGCTCATTATTTAACCTCTGAACCAAACCAGCCAACATGAGATTGAAATGCTTAGCCACATTATTATATTTTTCATTGCATCCATCTCCATTTCCACTTACATAATTTGTTGCTCTTTCTAATGGCAAACACCCCATTGGAGGAAGTCCAGTTAAGGAAATTTTCCTAGCACCCATGTGATATATTTGGTGCACAAAATTCTGGGCAAGTCGAAGAAGGAAATCTTGAAATTGATCTTCTGTGTATTGAGAAGAACGTGTGCTTTGGATCGAGTAATAATTTTCCAAGAAGTCATTTGTTCCAATGCTCACTAAATAGAGTGCTTCATTTATTATGTAACTAGCTTTCCTTTTACCTGCGTATGCTTTTAATTTCTTTTGATATTCCTTGTAGTACTCCAATTCCTTCCACAATGGTATCACATTCTGCAAAATAATCAAGTTATAATTTTACCTAGGATTAAAAAAACCCATTGTTAAGTCCTTCATGCACCAAATATCAAGCAAATTTTCATAGCACACATGATTTTGATACCTAAATTGGCAAATTAAGGAAGACACGTGCTAGTTTTATTGTGACTATCACTTTCGTATTAATTTTATTGAAAAAAAACATGACCTAAAATTGAAAAGGAGTTAAATGAAAGCTTACCAGCACATCAGAAGTGGCATTATCATAACCAGTACCAGCAGAAGCAAAACAAACCCCTTGTGCAAAATCAGATATAGTATACGCCGGATCCAAATAAGCTGGAACAAATGGCCTCAGCCCAAAAGCCTCCGATATGAAATCCGGTGGAATTCGCCCATTGCAGAACCTCCCAGTCGGCTTTTTATCGTAGAAATCCCGCCCGTACGGCTCGAAATTGCTCTTAAGAACGGTGGAGATCTGGTTGTTGTTCCCTGAATCGACCGATGAATCGCCGAACACTATAATTGCCGGAACTTTTCCAGCCAAAGTTTTAGTCATTAGTACTAAAAATTGACTTACAATTATACTGATGAAAGCGTTATAAGCCATTGTTGAGTTCAGATTTTGAGTGAATTTGGTCATTTTATTATTTTATATATGAGTGATAAATTGGGTGGGTTTGTTGAGATTATTAATGGCTGCCAAAACTGTTACTCCCTCCCTTCCGTCCACTTTTACTTTCAGAGGTTAAACTATATTTTAAGATATATTTTTTTTTATCATAGAATAATTATAATTTATAATATTTTTAAATAATTTTTAACTCATTATATTTCAAATATTAAATTTAATTATTACTTAAACTTTTTAATTAAATTGCCTTCGAAAAACCAAATAATTATAAGTAAAAATAGAGGGAGTATTATGAGTAGCAAAACTTTTTTGTAGATGGTAAGTACTGAAGAGTTGAGTGGAAGCAATTAATGAGACTGGGTTGGTCATTGTTTTGTATTGTTGGTTTCCGGGCTTCGATCAGTTCTTTAATTTTGAATCGGAAATTGCAATTTTGTCACCCTTCTACGGTTCTTACTTTTGAGTTATTCAAATTTATTACTAGTATTTCTGCTGGTGGGTTGAAGTTGAAATTTAAAAATTTAAAATATATGTATTTTATTTGAATAAAGTTAAATTTTGTGAGTACAAGTCCATAAACTTAAAGAGTCAAGTAAAGGGGATTTTCTCGCGCTATCGTCGTCGTCATTTGCTCGATTATGACTTCGACAAATGATGTGATTGATTGAAATATTTTTTGGACAAAATTTATTTAATCAATTTTCCTTTTCTGATATCTGTGAATGAATTATTAATTAATTAATTTGTGAATTATTTATTAATTTATGAATTATTTATTAATTAATTTAATTTGTGAAATTAGTTAGTTGGTTTAACTAACTTTAAATTTTCGCGACAATTTTTTTTTCCCCAGAACGAACACCATGACTGTTCTGAACAGATGTGTCTGTTCTGAACAGGCAGAATCACACTTAATACTCCCTATAAATGGAGAATCGTCCTGTGCTTTCAGATATCGAAAATTTTCTCTTCTTCTGCATATATTTTCTTACAAAACTCGAGTTTGCGTGAAGTCATTGCTGGTTCTTGAGTTCGCTGAAAATTACTGAGTTTGAGGTACCGCTACTCTGTAATGGTCAATCTGTTTTATCTTGGGAGGAAGTAATCCACAAACCTCGGGTACAGTGAGGGGATTGAATTCCTTAAGGACACACAGTGAATTCTGTGGACTCAGATTCTTAAACATTTTCTTATTCTATCTTTTCCATTGCTTCTATACGGGAGTAACAAAAATATCTCTAAATTTGGTCTAAATTATTAGTTTCATCTCTAAATTAGACAGTCTTAAAAATATCCTTCTACTTGACTAACTTAAAGAAATTATAAGATATATTCGGTGTGGAAGTAGGCCAACATTTTTATTGGCAAATAGGGGGTTTCCAAGTACATGGTCAAGTACTTATTACTTCTTGGGTTGTAATAGCTATCTTATTAGGTTTAGCCACTATAGATCTTTGGAACCCTAAAATACGCCCTCAAACTATCACAAGTGTTAAAAATACCCTTAAACTTGGCAAAAATTTGGAGGTGTATTTCGCTCTTGTTACAAGATTAGGGGTGTACTTAAGTTCAATTAGTCAAACAGGCGAGTGTTTTTAATGCTATCAATAAATCGGAGATAAATTAATAATTTTTGCCAAGTTTAAAAATATTTTTAGGGGTCATTTGGTGTGAAGGATAACAAAAAATAATCCCGGGATAAAAAGTTAGTGACACTTAAATGGTTGTTTGGTTGGCAAATGTGGGATAACTTATCCCGGGACTAACAAATAGTACCGGGATAAGTTATCCCTCCTTTTGGGTGGTATACTAATCCCGGGATAACTTATCCCGGGATAAAAAGGGTAAATGACAATGATGTCCTTTATACCTCACTTTGTATATTTATATTATTTTTAATACAATATATAATAGCATGTACAATCTTCACTCCTTATCTTTATAATACTTCTTATTTTTCTATTAAAAAATTACATTATATAGTATAATTTTTATTGACTAATTCTTATATGTTTTTATATTTTGATTTTTCATAAATCCTTTTTTACTTTAACAAGCTAAAAAATGCAAGTTCTATTTGTAAATTAAATTTTTAAAAAATTATTTTAAATGCATACGGTATTATCATGGAAATGCACACCTAAAAATATTTAAGCTAAATAATATGAAAGATTTATTTTAAGAATGAATATTGAATAACTAAAGTAAACAAAGAAAATACATTAAAAACTAATAAAGTGAAGGGTATTTTTGTAAACAA
>JBCEWC010017129.1:0-12687 GCA_038996855.1 Solanum aculeatissimum
TATTATTATAGGCAAACTCAATGAGAGGTAAGTGATTATCCCAATTTCCTTTAAACTCCAACACACAAGCCCTCAACATATCCTCCAATGTTTGAATTGTTCTCTCGGCTTGCCCATCTGTTTGAGGATGGAAAGCGGTGCTCAACATAACATTAGTACCAAGTCCTCTTTGCAAAGATCTCCAAAAGGGAGAAGTAAATTGGGTACCAAGATCTGAAATGATAGACCTTGGCACACCATGAAACCTTACCAATTCCCGAATATATACCTTGGCATACTCTTCGGCAATATAGGTAGTCCCGACCGGTAGAAAATGAGCCGACTTTGTCATCCTATCAACCAAAACCCATATGGAATGAAATTTCCTTCTAGTACGGGGCAACCAAACAACAAAATCCACATTCATATCCTCCCACTTCCAAGTAGGAATTTCAATGTCTTGAGTCAAGCCACCGGGCCTTTGATGTTCAACCTTCACTTGTTAGCAATTAGGGCATTCCGATATAAATTTAGCCACATCTCTCGTCATACCTCCACCAATACAAACCTTTCAAATCTTGATGCATTTTAGTAGATCCTGGATGAATAGAATATTGTGAACTATGAGCCTCTTTCAAAATAGTCTCTCTCAAACTATCCACATTCGGAACACACAAACGATCTTGGTACCGAAGTACTCCATCTCCCCCTTGGGAGGAAACCTCAATCTCACCATCAGCAACCAACTTCTTCAATTTCACTAAAGACGGATCTAAATCTTGCTTAGCCTTAACATCAACTACAAGGGAAGATTCAGACGCATTTTGCTCCAAAATTTCACCACTTTCGGGTTCGGACAACTTTACCCCCAACCTAGCCTAACGATGTACATCTTACAATACCTCTTTTTTCTTGTCATCCACATGAGAAACACTCCCCATAGAAAGTCTACTAAGAGCATCCGCCACAACATTTGCCTTACCGGGATAGTAAAGCAAACACATGTCATAATCATTAAGGAGTTCCAACCACCTCCTTTGCCTCAAAATCAAATCCCTTTGGGTGAACACATATTGCAAGATCTTATGATCGGTGAACAAATTCACATGAACCCCATACAAGTAATGACGCCAAATTTTCAAAGCAAACACCACCGCCGCTAATTCAAGAACATGAGTCGGATAATTTCTTTCATGCACCTTCAATTGTCAGGAAGCATAGGCTATCACCTTACCATGTTGCATGAGCACACAACCCAAACCAATACGGGATGCATCACAATAAACCAATAACCCATCTAAACCATTTGGGAAGGTCGAAACCGGAGCCGATGTAAGCCGATCTTTTAAAGTTTGAAAACTTTTCTTACATTCATTAGACCACACAAACTTAGCCATCTTTTGAGTCAATTTGGTCAACGGAGATGCTATAGATAAAAACCCCTCAACAAACCTTCTATAGTAACCGGCCCTACCAAGAAAACTGCGAATATCCGAAGGTGTCAAAGGTCTAGGCCAATCCCTTACTGCCTCAGTTTTCTTAGGATCAACCTTGATGCCATCACCGGACACCACATGACCAAGGAAAGAGCCAATCTCAAATGATTCATATGCTCTTTCTCACTACGGGAGTAAATCAAAATATCATCAGTAAACACCACAACAACACTATCAAGATAAGGCTTGAACACTCATTTCATGAGATCCATAAATACCGCCAGAGCATTAGTCAAACCAAAAAACATCTTCACGAATTCAAAAAGACTATACCGGGTATGAAAAGTTGTCTTGGGAATGTCACACTCCCTTACTTTCAATTGATGATAACCCGAACGGAGATTTATTTTGGAGATGTGAGTAGCCCCTTGAAGTTGGTCAAACAAATCATCAATCCTACGCAAAGGATACCTATTCTTCATGGTCACCTTACTCAATTACCTATAGTCAATGCACATACGAAGTGTCCCATCATTTGTCCTCACAAACAACACTGGAGCACCCCAAGGTGACATGTTAGGCCTAATATATCCCTTATCCAACAAATACTTCAATTGGTCTTTCAACTCTTTTAACTATGCTGGATTCATACGATATGGGGGAATCGAATTAGTTTGAGTATCCAGGAGTAGGTCAATACCAAAATCAACTTCTTTATTAGGAGGGATGTTGGGAAAATCTTCCGAAAACACATCGGGAAACTCATTTACCACAGGTACTGATTCAAGCCTAGGGGATTCCCCCTCTAAATCTCTAACCCAAATTATATGATAAATACATCCCTTCCCAATCATTCTCCGTCCCTTAAGATAGGAAATAAACCGACCCTTCACAACGGAATTTCCACCATTCCATTCTAATACCGGCTCATTAGGCACTTGAAACTTAACCCGCCTAGTTCTACAATCAATAAAGGCATAAGACGCATGCAACCAATCCATCCCATGTATAACATCAAAATCATATATTTCAAGCTCAACAAGAGCACCCACAAACACTTTATGCAAAATCGACACGGGACAACCACTATACACTTTTCGGGCCACGATAAACTCACCCATCGGGGTATAGACGGAATAAGGCTCTCTCAAATTTTTGGGGCACACATCAAACTTAGTAGCCAATAATGAAGTCACAAAAGATAAATTTGCACCCGGATCAAGTAAATCTTATGCATCAAAATTAAAGACTTTTAACATACTCGTGACGATATCCAGAGCTTCCTCAACATCTTGGCGGGCATGGAGAGCATAAAACTGGTTGACCCTTGGAGCATCACCAACCGGAGCCTTGGATGGCCCTTTACCACCGGGAGCAACTTGGTCCTTTTTCATGCCTTTTGGACAATCCGAAATCTTGTGGTCCACGCTACCACACCTATAGCAAGCACCCAACAAGCTTTTACAATCCCCCTGATGGTGTTTTCCACAATGGACACAAAGAGGAAACCGGGGAGCAACTCCAACCAGTTCCCTAAGAGGAGGCACTTCAGCAATTATCACATTAGACCCTTTTCCTTGTTCGAAACGGCCAAATTCACCTACCTTAGCAATTTGGAACCCACCATCAAGTCGGGCCCTCTTGGCCTCATGTGCCCTCTTATCTTTTATCTTCTCACTCTCAATTTGTTGGGCATATGTCATAAGCCTTGAGATATCCATCTCTTTAATAAGCATAGCCGTATGACACTCCTTAACAACCAAATCTGATGCACCCGATATGAACTTGTGCATCCTTACACGGGAATCCAAAACAAAAGTAGGAGCATATTTTGAGAGTTTGGTGAAATTCAGGGAATAGTCCCTCACGGTCATGTTACCTTGACGGAGATTGACAAACTCGATCATCTTTGCTTCCCTTAGCTTAAGTGGGAAGAACCTATCAAGAAAAGCCATCTTAAATTCCTCCCAATCGACCTTCATATCCGACACCCTCTCCATGAGACATTGCACATACAAAACTTGAGCAACATATTAGAGGTGGTAGGCCGCCAACTCCTCCTTTTCCTCCGAGCTAACACCCCTAATAGACAAAACCTTGGTGAGCTCATCCACAAACTCTTGAGCATCCTCCTCGGCCTTAGAACCATAGAATTCTGGGGGATTCATACAAGTGATGTCCCTCACTTTTGATACCGGAGTAGTGATAGGGGCCGGGTGAACGGGCATAGCTTGGTTGGCCACCACTTGTGCCAACATAGAGAAAATATTACAAAACTTGGCATGGGTAACCTGTTCCTCAACCGGTGCTCGAGGAGCCATGTCCTCAACTTCCAAAGCCGGACTTGGAAAGGGAGCTCTTCTTGGAGGCATTTATGAAAGAACGACAATGGAAAGTTTAGAGTCATTATCAAGATTTCATGGAATGATATAAGTAAGAAATGAAGTGAGATAATTTCCTAGAACGTCATCATAGCCTCTTGTTCATAAGCATGGCGCGCATCACACCCATGACCAAGACTCTAATAGAAGTGACATGGTAGACTCCGAGGATCATTATAAACCTAGGACTCTGATACCATCTTTGTCACGAGCCGAATAGGGGGCCTAGATGTGACATGGAAAAAGAGGACCCAATGACCCTCGATCAAGCCATCATAGCATCAATACACTCATCATCGGTTTCAGAAACGCAAAAGCTAAAGCATGTAGCACATAAGCTCTAGGGATTTAGGGACTTGGGACTCAAGCTATGGGGACAATACGGGAAAGGGATAGGCATGCTTGCACATAGCACATAGTCATTCATCATACTCAACATTCAAGTCATTGTAATAACATGAGAACATAAGCCACTATCATAACATGAGAATATGATCATAAGTCAAGTGGAATAGCATCATATTACATAGCAAAATATCTAATATACAAGTTAAACGTACAAGAGTAAGATTTGTCCAAACATGCCTCTACATAGAAGAGCGGGGCCTCGACATGGTTGAGGCTCACCCTCAAGTCAAGAAAGTAAATACATCAAAGTAAATAGGTAGATAGACGGTGGCTATTGCCCTTCAACAATAGGGCGCACCACTAGCAAGTCTTCACAAGAGTATCAAGCGTCGTCCGGAAGAGTGTAATAATTACCCTTGACCTGTACATGGTTAGAACATGTAGAAAATAATATGGGTTACCACAATTAAGCACTAAGTATGCGGGAATGCAATACATACGACATGTATAGTATGACCAAGCAACATGTCAAGGGGATAAGTGATACGAAAGGAATGAACGTAGCCAAAAAGTAATATAACAATATTCCATACCATGATTCATGAGATGCAATCCTAAGATCATATATAGAGGGGATGTAACCTCAACCAACAAGACAAAAAGATCCGGACGAGCCACTATCCGAACCCGGTACTATTTTCCAAGTAGTACCCTAACACCCTTAAACAAGGGGAAACATAACAGAGTTCCCTATATGGGGAATTAACCCATGGTGGCACATGGTTTGACGGAATAGGTGGGGCCTCTAAGTACCCCATTTGGCCACCTACTTCCTTGGTGCTAAGTCTCATCCCACGAGAATACATATAGGTACTTACAACACCTAAATCCAGAAACTTATACTCATTTCAAATCATGCATACTTAGTCAAAACAAAATCATGGTTTAAAACGTATTCATGCTTAGGTAAAAAAATAATCAAATCTTTCAAAACTTGTCATGATCTTATCTTTTCAATGCAATAAGAGTAGCCCATCTAATAGCTTATCATGTCAAGCCTTGTAACTTATTATAACAGAGTGGTGCAAGATCCCAGAGTGCTTATAGAGCAGTAATAGTGTGCTCATAGAGCATTAACAGAGTGCTCAAAGAGCATTAATAGAGAGACTATGTGATCACAAGCCTTAACAAAACTTATCATATCATAACAATATGTTTCATCATAAACATAACCATGCATATGCCATGTATGAAGTTCAAGATCATGGGTAATGGAATTTAAATTTGATTTAACAATTTGAAAGATAATTGATCATAAAACATGTAGAAATCCATGAATAAGTCATCATGAAAGTTACCCTTGCTTAGTTAAATCATGAAATTGAACATGCAACTTGATCAATTTGGGTTTCAATAATCATCCATGAACTCAAATGTAAAATCATGTTTAAATCACCTAAAAATTACAGCACTCAAGTCCCAGCACTAATCTACAACAATATTGAAAGAACCCATAACTAATGGAAAGCTTGAAATCAAATTTAAAAGGGTTAGGGTTCTTAGGATCTTCAAGGATGAAAGGGGATCCTTGAATCAAGTCCCACATACCTTAATCCAAGCAACAATCTACAATATCAACTTAATCAAGGTCTTCTTCCCCAATTTTTACAAGCTAGCTTTAATGGAGGCCAAGAGAGTCTTAGGATCCTAAGAGAGAGTATAGGAGAGTTCTATTGGATGAATAAGGGTTTGGGGGAATGTTTTAGGGGTTTAGGAGACCTTAAGGTACCAAAAATCGGCTTTGGAAAATGTTAAATAATGAAAATACCATTAATAAAACGTAACTTTTTGAGACTAAGCAGTGTCAAATGGAAGCTACAGTGCCGTTTACTTGCACACGAGACATCTGCCCCACCGTCCAACTTCCCTTAGCAAATTTTTCCAACGGGAACTCGTAGAGGACTTTCTGTAACACTTCATGAACCACTTGATGGACCGTCTAAGGTGTAACTGGTCGTTTAGAGTCCCTGTAAGACCATACTTAGCCTCAAAAATATCATGCTTGGCTTGTCCAAGCTACTGCCTCACTTCACTAGGCAGTACACGAGCCGTCTGGGTCCAAACGAACCGTCTAAGGTTCCGTTGACTTAGACTTGGATTAGGGGTGGTTCCAGGCCACCCCTAGCTCACTGGAACACTTGAAAATACCCTAGACTATCTGTGAAATGTTTCACGGCCCTTGGTCCCTTCCTTGGCAATTTTTCTGAGCCTATCTCCAATGGCTTCCAAATTTCAGACGGTCTCACTGTTTGGGCCATATCTCCCTCATCCAAACTTCAAATTGAGTGAAACCAATTGTGTTGCCAAGATAACTCAAAGATCTTCAATTTTAAATGTTGTAGCCGACATGGTTCATCCCACATCAAAAGCTATGACTGTTTGAAATACACTGCAAAAATTATTCCTCTAGGCCACCAACTAGCCCAATTTGTATTTGGCCACTCAAACTCAACCCGTGGCCACCAAAACTCAACCATGACTTGTATTACATCATATAAGACCAATAATAAGGAGATTTCAAAAAAGTTTGGGTTGTTACACATAAGTTGCATTCATCTGGTATTCCAAGTGTCTATGTTGAGGAAGTTGGTTGGTGATCCTAAGGTCATTAAACCTTTGGAGGTTGTTACGACTTAGGAGAATTTTATCTATGAAGAGGTTTCAGTTGAAATTGTTGATAGGAAAGTGAAGTGGCTTCGCAACAAGGATGTAGCTTCGGTCAAAGTGCTTTGGAGGAGCCAATACATGGAAAGTGCAATGTGGGAAGAAGATTTGGACATGATGGAGCAATATACCTATCTCTTCCAATATAATCAAGCCTAACGTACTAGGTTCTATCCTTGTATGGTCCTAATTATTCAAATTCTTGAGTTTCTTGACATTTCATGCGTACATGAGCACGAAAATGATTTTAATGATGTTTTGACATGCGTTTTGAATGAATTTTGAAATGATGCATGATCCGATATAAGTTTTGATGAAAAGTCTCTTGTTTGATTGATGTCCTTAAGCTGTAGTTTTAGCTCATTCGAGGACGAATGTTCCCAAAGGAGAGATGATGTAACGACCCAAAAAATTTTGAACTTTGTAATTGTTAGTAGAGGTTAGTGTTGGGTTCATCATGGTGAATTTTTGTGTCCATGGGTTGTATTTAATTGGCCAAATTCAAAAGGGATCGTTTGGTGAAGTTGCAAGGCCAGTTGGGCAGTGGACGTTTAAAAGTCATATCTGTTGGTACGGGATTAACTGTGTGGGAAGCTATATGTTAATTCAAAGCTCTTAGAGTTATCTTCGCAATGCAACTTGTTTCACTCGATTCAAAGTTAGGGTGTGAATGTAATGGCCAATAAAGTGAGACATCCCGTGTACGAAAACGTTCTGAAAAAGGGGAAGTAGCCTGAGTCTAAGACAGAACCACACGGGAGGGTCCACGAGCTGTACGGAGACTCACAGCCTGTGAGGTGGCTTGTGGGTTGATCCAGAGAGTGGGGCTGAGTGATGGGCCAAGTTCGGAACAAAGTGAAGCCTCACGAACCACTTCATGGTCCGTGTAAGACCTCACGGTGCGTAAGGGAATTCTGTTAGTTGATCAAGAAAGTTTGCGAAAGTTCGAGGTTGGACTCCGGACCAAGTGATGCTCCACGGACTAGTACCCCATCCGTTTGCAGCTACATGGTATTTGAGGCCCCTCGTGAAGTGATCCATAATGTTCCCCAAGAGTTCAAGCAGAAGCCGAGACCAAGTGAAGTGTCACGGACAGACGGCCACTGAAGGCCTTCCGCGAGTCACTGTTTTCATTGATTTAGTCCGTGTCATTAATGGTTAATTCATAATTTAATTAGATCCGATGCCATTTTTAGCCTTTCTAAGGTCTCCTAACCCCCCTAAATCAAACCCCAATCCCTTTTCATCCATTCTAACAGTCGACAATTCTGTAAAAAATTCTCTCAATTCTCTTGACCTCCATTGATGAAAGTTTGAAGAAATTTAGGGAAAATCATCCTTGTTGTGAAATCACCCAGTTCTGTTGATCAATCTCAAGGTATGTGGGATTTATTCAAGGATTCTCCTTCATCCATGAAGACCCAAGAGCCCTTGTCTTTAAATTTTGATTTTAATCTTTCTTTAATTATGGGTTCTTTAAATTTTGAAGTATTTAAATGAATTGAGTTTTGGTTGTAGAAATTAGGTGATTAAATGATGATTTATGTTTTAATTTTGTGAAATGCATGGAAATTCTTGAAGCATCAATGTGCATGCCCCTTTAATGGTTTAATATGCATGGGTAAATTGCATTACATTTTGAATTGGGATTTTATCATGAATTTTTGTTAAATTACTTATGGATTTATGATTTAAAGTTTTAATCCTCCCTTACCCATGCACTTGATTCCTCATTCATGGCATAAACATGAAGCTTGATTATGATGAAGTTCTTGTTAAGGTCATGGCCCTCATATTTTGATATTATAAGTTAAGGCTTGTGATCACATAGTCTCTTGATATGGCTCTTTGAGAAACATGGGTGATTACACCAATATGATATGACAAGTTATGACAAGTATGGAGCTACTCTTATGCATAAAGTTTGACATGAAAGTTTGTTTGGCTTTTAGCCCATGAAGCATGATTATAAAAAGTATATGACTCTTGTTAAGTATGCATAAGAGTAATGAAAGTGATTTTTGCTTTTTAGCCCATGTATGCATGGTTTGATGTTCAAGTGTCAAGTTTCCCTTTTAAATCATGTATATGTATATGTGTTCTTGTGGGATGATGACTTATTAACAAAAAGGATTGGAGTAGTAATTGGGTTATCCCCAGGGGTCCCACTCCTTTCTCAAAACTATGTGCCAATGTAGGTTGCAATCGAAATGGGAGGCCCGTAAGGTATGCTTTGATATGATATGATATGATATGATATGATATGATATGTTATGTAAATCTTTCTTAAATGGCTAGGCCGTAAGGAAGGTGGCCATCACACCAAAATGGGAAGCCCGTAAGGTGTGGTGTAGCTTACCTTTGACAAGTAATCTTCTCCGATCCAATGGGACGCCTCATCGGACAAGTTCATGTTGTAGCTCACATGATTTTTTATGTCGGTTATGGTTCCATCCCCTCTATACTATAAGCATTATGGAATTTCATGCATCACGATCATCATGGCATATTGATATATTATTCTTTCTTATATTCTTTTCTACGTATGTTCCCTTGTCATGTAGGCTGTTATAGGTTCATATGCACATGCAGTGGCATGCCCGCATACTTAGTGCTTTATTGTGCTAACCCATACTCTTTTTCTACATGTTCTAACCATATAGGGATCGGTGACGACCTCTATCTACCATTGAACGATGAGTGATCTCTTTGAAGCTACTTGTTTGTGGTGAGCCATTTGTCCAAGGGAAATATCTACTTTCCTATTCCTTGTATTATTTTACTTTCTTTCTGTATGACTTGAGGGTGAGAACGGATTATGTCGTGGCCCCTCTCTATCCTATGTAGAGGCTATGTTGGAAATGTTAGACTCTTGCACGTAGTATTATGTTTTGATGAGATGTTCTGACTATTGAGATTTTGCTATGAGTATGATGGTTCAATTATGCTTGGACTTGTGAATGTTAGGAATTTGCTTATGTGGAAAGTCCCCTAACCCGGTATGCCCCAATATCTTGAGTCCTACTTTCCTGCCCCTTAGAAATACTTGTTATATGCTATGCGATTCATGCTCATCCCATTCCCAACAACATCCCCATAACTTGAGTCCAAAGCTCCATTTTCCCTGGAATTATGTGTTATGTGTTTAGTTTTTCGTGCTTCTGAACCGATGATGTGAGTAATGATGCTATGATGGCTTGATCGAGAAATATCGGGTTTTCCTTCGCCATGTCACATCTAGGCCCCACCTCCGGGTCATGACATTAACCTTCAGGGATTTTCTGGCTTCACTTTTTCCCCAGCCTAAAAACATGAGGGGTGTTATACTAACTAAGGGTAAGGTAGATTGATAATCCTAAGAAAGCTTTCTTGACGAGGTATGGTTAGTATTAAGTTGTGATAATGTCATTTGGACTCACTAATGTACCGACTATCTTCATGAACAATATGAATAAAGTATTCCAGAACTACATCAATATGTTTGTAGTGATGTTCATCAATGATATCCCAATCTACTTCTGTAGTAAGGAATAACACATAGAACACTTGAGAGTGGTGTTACAAGAATTGAGGGAGCAAAGGTATTTTGCAATATTTGACAAATGAAAATTTTTCGTAAGTGTAGTTTCCTTCCTTTGGTATATGGTCAAAATTTATGGTATCAATGTGGACCCTAAAAAGAAAGAAGCGATGAGAAACTGACCAAGGTCATTGACTCCTACAAAAATTAGAAGTTTCTTAGGCCTAGACGGGTATTATAGAAGGTTTCTGTAAGGTTTGTCTTCCATTTCATCCTTGTTGACCATGTTTGTACGACCCCATATATGAGATGCTGTAAAAGTTCCTAAGAAACGAAATAGAAATGTTTTTCGACATATGAGTGTGTTTTGATGGAGTTTTACAAACAGAGGAAAGATGTACGGGTCGTACTTCGCCTTGCTGAATTTGAGGGTGCAATTCTAATAGCTCAAGTTGGGAGAGCCACCAATGAATAAAGGTAACCATAAGCTGTAGGTGATTCCAAGAGCCGGAATTTTTGCTCATGGAATGATGGCTAGACTTGGTGAAAATAATAGTTTCAGAAGTTCAATGTATAAGTTACCAGCATGGCACATACTTTTGTTGATGGGTTGTGATCATGTCATGGATTGAGTTTCAGAGAATGTTTTATAAGGTCCCAAAAGTTACCAAATGAGACCCTCCTTTTTTATGACCCACGGACTGGACCATGACCCATAATTGAGGTCTCATGGTCCTACTCGACAAATATTTAGAAAGGGTAATTTGGACCTTTCCTAATTTCCTAAGTCTATGCTATATCGTTTAAGCCATAAAATAAGACCTTATCAACCTTAAAATAACTCTAAACTAGTCTACTTCAGCTCATTCCCAAATACCCTAACTCAAAACTCCTCCCAAACTCTCTCAAGCTCCTTTAAGGTGTTCAAGTTTAAGGTGCAAGCTAGGGTTTAAGTTCCTCCATTTTCAAATCAAACTTTCCTTAACTAAATAACACAAACGTATGTGAGTTTTGATTTTTTGAGTCCTTCCCCCAACAAAGTTCTACCATTCTTCTCCTTACCTATTCTCAAGATATGCATATTTATGGAAATATTATGAACTCTCTTTTATGTTCATATTATAGAAAAATTTATACTTTTTTTAATCTTTGTACACTATTATGCATTGAAATTCCATGTGAGGTTTATTGATTTTTAATAGGGTTAATGAAGCTCTAACTAAGCTCTACTATGTTATGGTGGGTTACTTTGAATGTAACTCCCTTACTATTAAATCATGTACTCACATTCAAAAGGGTGTTTCTTTGAGAAAAAACAACCCCTACTTAATAACTATGTGACTCGAATTTGCGTCATTAGAGGAATCGATTTTCTTGAATTTTCGAAAAGGAAAGGGGGAGGGGTAGTCTTAGTATAATTTGGTTTACTTTTTATGAAAACCTATATATTATACAAGCTATCATAATATAAGAGTAAGGTTTGAAGACTAAAGAAAAGTATTGGAAAAAGGAGTTTTGGGCAGCAACCATTTCTTGGACAGCCCTAACTTACTTTTATATATATATATATATTCCCTCTAAAGTATGTCTATTCTAACACTTGTTTTTAACCTTATAAACTCCCTCATACTGTTATACATCAAAGAAAACATGAAATAAACTTATCCCTTTGAGTAAAATATCAAGAACCCCTCACCCTTTGGAAAGTAGCTAGATTCTGTCTTGAAACTGTGTAGTTCTTAGTAATTTTGTAATATCTCGTTGTATATAGCTTACTTTTTAGTGTGTAAATATGTTTTGGAAATCTAATTCACATACCTACAAATTTTATGTTTATGTAAAACTCTAAATATGTTCTTATGGCACTGAAAAAGAGGATGCAACACAGAGAACGTTTCTGGCCAGGTTTTATGTTGAGAAGCCTTCTAAGTACTGTTGTTAGTATTTTAAGCATATATTGATATGTGAGTTGTATGTTTCTATGTTTATTGGTTACTTGAAACCCCAATACGTGTATATACAACTCTTATATTCATGTTGTGATCAAATTTGGTAGTTATGGATTTACAACAGTGGATGCAATTTAGGACAAGTTTCGTCCAGATTCTTGACTTAGAAATCCCTTGTGTGTGCCTGTTACTGTTCCGATTATAAATTCTTGTACAAATGTATTTTGCAGTGATTCTTGATTGTTTGCAACCTAAATTCATATACCTACAACGTTTATTTATACTGTAAAGCCTGGTTGTTCCATTTACCAATTCAAAATCTAGTTACAATGCAAGGCAGTCAAGCTGCC
>JBCEWC010017130.1:0-12687 GCA_038996855.1 Solanum aculeatissimum
TGGAAAAATTGAAGAAAAATAGTTATATTTATAGTGTTAGGGGGGTAAGGGGGTAGGGGGGTGTAAAGGGGGGAGGGGAGCCCATAGAGCCGTTAGTGGGCCCCCCCAACGGATGAAATGTTGCTACCAACGGCATTATAGCCGTTGGAACCGCTGGAACTGCATCATGAACAGTACTGGACCGAACCGGTCCGGAACTGGTTTTTTTCGAAACGGAATTACCGGAAAACCCCATTGCTCGTTCCGGTTCCGGTTCCGTTACCTTTGGAACCGGTTCCTTACCGGTTCAACCGGAACCGGATCAACCGGACCAGGAACCGGACCGGAACTGGTCCGGACCGGAGGAAAACCGGTCCGGCTGCTACCCTTAGTTATATGTATCATATTGAACAGTTCAAGGGACTCCACTATATTCAATGTAGGGCATCATCTCTAATTTAATTTTTTAAAAGTATATTTTTTCTCCATTCAAAAACAAAAATCTATTTTTTTGACAAAATTTAAATTTAAAATTTTCATGTAACGTGTTTAAGACTATAAAATTAAATTACATTTTGATATATTTAATATAATTTTAATTTAGAACTATAACATTTAAAAATTTTATGTATTTTATTAAATTTCATGTCATGTTAAGTCAAATTTTTTTTTATAAAAAAAATAGAGGGAGTAAGTCTTTTATGAAGTTGTTGATGAAGTCCAAAAACAAAATATGAAGCAAATTGATTATCAACAAATCTATTATACCCTTAAATTTTTCTATCTAATGTCAAAAAACTAATATTTTGAAATTATTGCTTCAAAAGTATAGTTTTAAAATTCAACCCGTTCATTTATTAGTTTAATTCGTTTCAACTCAATCCATTAAAACTGGATTGACATGTAATTCGAATTGACTCGAGAGAAATCTTGTCAAAATATTTTTAAAACACTTTTTTTAGTTTGATATGTTTTATATAACCTGAATAAAAATTAATAATTTAATTAAGTACTAAATATTGAAAAAGAACAAAGAAAATAAGTAAAATTTAGTAAAAATTGAATTGAATTGAATCTTGAGCCGCTTTATAACTCATTACTCAATCCGTTTTGATCCAAACAAATTTGAGTGAAGTTAGATCTACTTGTTATCTAGACCCATTATAATATACTCAAATTTGATCTAACCAACTCAATTACTACCTCCGATTAAAACCATTGCTTTTAATATAGAGAAAAATAAAAGCTTTATTACAAAAATAAAATAGACACGTGTGGCTCTTTTTTAGCCCTGGCTTCTTCTCATCCTTTCTTGCCATACTACAGTTGATTTTATCGAACCAAACCAAACGGTAACCACTAAAAAATCCCACTGTCTTTTAGCGCCAAAAAAATAGCAGTAGAGGGAATCGCCATTTTCAGAAAGGAAAAACAAAATCGAAGAAAGTTACAGTATGTACTCCATAGCTGCAAGCTCTTTCTTCAACCCAAAACCACCAAAGAATCTGCCTTTTCACTATCCAAACAGACCCTTATTTGGAATTGTACGGGCTTCTTCAAGTGTTGCTCAAGAAATAGATAAATCATCGGATGAGGAGAAAGAGGGGCGGAAGGAATTTCTGGGTTTAAAGGGTTTGGAGTTTCCGCCCATAAAGGGGGCGAAAAGGGTTGTGCTGGTGAGGCACGGGCAAAGCACGTGGAATGCAGAGGGTCGGATTCAGGGAAGCTCCGATTTTTCAGTTCTTACTTCTAAAGGAGAATCTCAAGCTGAAACTTCTCGACAAATGCTTATTGATGATTCCTTCGATATCTGCTTTTCAAGGTTTTATTCCTATTTTTTTTTTGAGAGAGATTTATGCTTATTTTACCAAATTTGCGATGGAAGTAATTTAGGGGTTGGGAAAAAGAGACAAGCTTTGTAGGTTGTCTGATGGACTGGTTTGATTGATCTGATATGGTTCCAGTTGTATCAACAACAACAACAAATCCAGTATAATCCCATAAGTGATATGGGGAGAGTAGGATGTATGCAGGCCTTACTGTACCTTCTTTATAGAGTAGGTTGACCCTTGATCACCCTCCTTCTTTATCTGGGCTTGGGACCAGCAATGTGAATGATCTCACACAAGCGGAGTTATGGTTTCAGTTGTGTCAAATCCCTGAGATGATCATGAAGAGATGAAAATAAGTTCTATCTTCACTCAGTAATTATAGTATTTCCAAGTTTCAACATTTTCCGAGCACACAAATCCTGATGGGCATTAGGATATTAAATGAATAATGCTGCATTGGTTTTACTTTAGGTTGCAAGAACATCTTCTGTCTTCGAGCAGTAATTTGCTAGTCTTATAGGTTTCCTGACTAGGGACAGAATCAGTAGCATAGGGAAAGAATCAGTAGCCCCTTCATTTGTTAGGAGCTTCGGTTTTCTTGATACTGAGAGAACTTTTTCTGATTTAGAGTAGTACCAAATCAACTTGTAGATTTCTGGTTGCAACTTAAGGTTATTGATTATGTTGCAACTACAACGGCGAAGTATGTTGATTCTGAAGCATGGACTTTTCTAGAAGGACAAATTGGTGGTTGTCCATGTCTAGAAGAACGATAGTTGTTTAGAAATTAAGAAGAAATTTGATAACATATTATGTGCAGTTTTGGGATTCGTATTGTTTCTATTAGTATATAATAATTGGGATCACAGAGAAAAAAGAAACTATTTGGGTTGCTTGGCCAGTGTTAACTTTTGGTACGTCCTATGACTAAAGACATGTATCTTGACTTTTTAGTTTTGTGAAGGTGTCTGCTTGATATGATGATTAATATCCTTGGACAATGGGACATAATAGATAAAAAGTATTCAGAACCGAATCAAGCTCTCATTTAGCAGCTTTTGCTTTGTTAAAGGTACATTTTGTAGTCTTAATTGGTTTGTAGCACAATCCTTACCAGCCAACCTGACAGCACATTCAAACTCTCTTCTTGTAATCCCCATTCAATTTTCTAGGGGTATTCCAGCTCTGACAAGAGGGGGTTGCTCGGATGATAAGCACTCCTCACTTCCAATCCTAAGGTTGTGAGTACGAGTCACCAAGGAAGCAAAAGTTGCGGGAGCTCCTAGGAAGGGGTAATATAAAAGGAGGGGTGGGGTGTGTATTCCAGCTCTTCTCTTACACAACCTTACCAGATTGATTCGTTTCCTGGTCTTATTCTTGCTTTCTTAGTTACAAAGTCTAGTCATCGATAGAGTATTTTTACTTCAAAGTGTCTGCATATCAAATACACGTTCTTTCAAACTATAGAGGATGAAACGTTAATTACAACAGCCAAATATAGTCCTCTGCAGCCCTTTCTAATGAAGATGAGGCATAGGCAGGGTTCAAAAGGAACAAGAGGTTTAGTACTCTATTTAAGTAAGAAACTGCAACCATATAGTTTTACGTAGGGCTTTTGGTACGTGCTGATATGCTTTTCAAGTGGACCTAACTTATATGTATGACAACATTAGTGCAAATGCACTTTTTGGTGTATTTCCTATGTTGTGCTACACCTTTTGGAGATTTTTTCGTTTGTTCTACATTTATGGGTTTGGTGGGGGTCTTAACTGCAAACATTTACTTTATTTCAGGGATCCATCTTCTCCTTTTTTCTCCTTTTGAGGTGAAGTGGAGGGAGAGAAACCAGTAATTCCTTTTAGAGGAGAAAGTATGAAGCTTTATACTGAGTCCCAATACGAGAGTGCACAAACAAAGCTATTCACGAAAACAGTTTGCCTATCTTTCATCACAAAGAAAAAACAAAAGAGAAAGAAAGGAAGTAAACCAAAAATCTAAACACAATTTCTTCTCATACTAACCGAGCTTTTATTTCAGGCTCACTTATAAAACTAGACAAAAACTATAAGCTCGAGCATTTCAGTACTCAAAACTCGGCTTGAGTCTTGACTTGGCTCCTTTATGACTCACCTCTCGGCAACGGTTTTCTTTTCAGTGTGTGGCAGTGAGCAAGAACTGAATTTGGGAAATGCATGTTCAGGAAGCAGAAAGTACTCTAGACTGTCATGTTTTCGAAGAGCAGGAAACATGTCAGATACTTGTGAGATTTTAGGCATCCTGCATTATATTTTCATTCATGAAAACATAATCTGCTCTTGCAGTGTCTGTATTCTTCAGTTTTCTACTGGCAACCTTTTATTTGGAGGAGCCTTCTTGTATCTGTTTGTGCAAGTATACTCTCTGCAAAGGAAGAGGAAAAATTAATTACTTAAAGAAATAGATAAGGGAGAAGTAAATTTCCAGATTAACTGCAGCATATGCATTTTGAAGTTTATTCTTGATCTTTAATATGGAGAGAAGTTGAAGGATTTCAAATAGTCTGTTCTTAATAATCTGTGACCATAAATTGCATGATAATTTCACTTTTAGCTGATGCATGTAGAGATAAAGAGTCTCTTGCTATTCATTATATGTTTCCGAAATGATTGACAGAGGTGGCCTGCATGTTCCAGTCCACTGCGTCGCTCGAAGAGGACAGCTGAGATTATATGGGGTGCTCGTGAAGAGGAGATCATTACTGATTCTGACATGAGGGAAATTGACCTGTATTCATTCCAAGTCAGTTGTAGCTTACATGTCTTCTCTTTGTTTTCCTCTTGGACTTGAAATTTGTGAATATGGCAAAAGTTATTCTTGTTGTCTGTTTGCATGTGGATCACTCATGCTTCAGTGTGACTGACAGGACTATTTGTCCGAATCTAATGGTATTCCTGTTGTGGAAACATATGTCTGCTCTAGGGTCTCTTGAAACATGAAGGAAAAGCTAAATATGGTGAAGCTTTTCGCCAATGGCAGCTAGATGCACCAAATTTCATTATTGATGGTCACTATCCAGTGAGGGAGTTGTGGGCTCGTGCTAAAAGTTGCTGGGACAAAATTTTGGTCCATGAAAGCAAGTCTGTTCTAGTAGTTGCTCATAATGCAGTTAATCAGGCTCTCATTGCAACAGCCCTTGGTATGCCTTACTTTATGTAGTCATATTTTAATTTAAGGTTTCTAACATCTGCTCGGAGTCTGATCCTATCTTTTATATTTGTTTCATTATCATCAGGATTAGGAACCGAGTACTTCAGGATTCTACTTCAGAGCAATTGTGGCGTTAGTGTGCTGGACTTCACTCCACAACCTGAGGGCAGAACTCCAAATATCTGCCTTAATCGTTTAAATCAGGTATCCAGTCTGGTAACACTTTGAATTAACCTGAGGTATTAAATTATTATTCATAAAAGTATCTAGAAAAGGAAAATTTTCTGCTAGTTATCTTCGTTGTGACATGAAGATTGATGATCTGAAAAACTGCTGGCTTAGACAATGAAATTTAGCCTAAAATATCTTTCTTTCAGGAAATATCTAATGTTGTAATAACATTCATTTATATACAATCATTGGCCCAGCCCTCTCTTTGGATGTAAGAATGTACAACAACAACAACAATCATTCGTTGAATCATAAGCTAGTTTACTCTGCTAAATATGAATCCTCACAACCCATATTACCCCATTAGACTCTCATCTCTAGAGGCTGTCTGATTTCGTTTGATTGTCAGATAATCAAGATAAACACTGGACATGTGGGTTCAATTATCTTTTGATTCATTTTGTTTTTCAATTACTTGATGCATCTTTTTTCTTTATGGCTTTATCTGGAGTTTGGACTTCAAGGCTCTGGTTTGTCGTATATCTGATTATCTCTCTGCTGTGACTTAATTTTGGCTAATGCAGACCCCAGGATCACCTGTAGCAGGGGGAAGTTCTGGAGGCAGAAAAACGAGTAAGCGCATCGTACTTGTTTGCCATGGAGTGTCAGAGAGTGACCTAGAGGTATGCAGTAGGCAATGAATCAATCATTCTGTATTGCCAATAAACAGACATTAGGCTCCAAAACTTTGCCAATAGCAGCTAATGCTCCAAAACTTTTTTTCTTTTGTGAGAACAGAGCAAAGTTGAAAGCATGGATATTTTCTGAAAAGAGTCTTTTTGATTCTTATTGAAGTATGAATCTGCAAACCTCACATATAATTTTTGGTCAAAGACTAGTTTGAGTGCTACACATTCATTCGGTGCTAGGATTTTGGCCTTCAGCTGATAGAAGAGCCTTATCTATCCATTCTATCACCCTCTCACAGGATCATTCTTGAAGATACCACCCTTTTAAACAATTGATGAATAAGTAAATTTATATGAAGGCTATATACTAACCATTCCAATGACCCTAACTTGAGATCACATAAATTTTAGAGGTGGAGACTGTACATGTCGAGCTTTGAAAATACTAGAGATTCTTTCGTCCACTTTTGCAATGTCTTGAAGAACTTCTACTTGCAACTGACTGCAGTTTCCTCTTTAATCAATAAAAAAAAATTATAGCTTCCACTTTAAACTTCATGAAATTTAGTTATCTTAGAAGTACTTCCAGAATTACGAATAACTGTATTTTTTCGCTTATGGTAAGCGATATGGATGACACAGATTTCTGCTTGAGGATTTCAACATCTGTTTAAATGAAATCCTATCTTGGATGATGAAGCAGTAATTTATCAACCTGAGCATAAACAAAGAGAAGGATGATATAGGATGTCAGAGGTCACTTTCACACAGGTCAAGTAAAAGAAAAAAAAAATCCGTTGGTTGACTGATCTTGGATGTATCAGTGATGCTTCTAAATGGTTATCCTCAGAGACATAAGAAATTGAGATTGGGCTTATGCACCTTATGAATGTTTTCTTGCCTGGTAAAGTTGGTTTCCATTCGTAAACTAGGCATGGAGGTAGGGGAGTACTCAGGCATGTTGTCATCCACTGTATAAATTCTGGTTTGTCCTCTCTTGGTTTTAGCCCCAATACTGTTTAGCATGTTGGCAAGCTTTCAAATTGCTCACTGTCTTTGGGGGGTATCCTTGTCTGTTGCTTTGACCCTTTTTCTGCTCTTTTCTGATGCAAGTTGAAAATTTGTACAGAGTAGTATGCCGTATACTGGAAATGGCCCCTTGAACATTCTTGGAAATATACAGGTAAATATGGTTCTCCTTTCTATAGTAGCATTCAACTTCATATCGGGGGTGTCACTACCTTACAGGATTTATTTAAATGGATGACAGGCTCAGAAAATAGCAGAACTGCTTCTTGATCTGAAAGTGAATGCCGTAGTCAGTGGAACTAAAATGGCATCTGTACAGACAGCTGACACAATCACCAAAGTATGACCACTCAGATAGTATATTGATTGGCAGTCTTTTATATAAAGAGCATTGGTTTTCTTAACACAAAAAATTATACTGAATTTTATAGGTTCAAGAAGCTGCTGACTGCCTTGGAGCTGACTGTATCCCGCGCTATGTGGAAACGAAACAGATACCAGATTTAGATATTGAAAGTATTCTCACACGATCAACAAAGGCAAGAGACATGTTACTGATTTCCTAAACTGAAACAAGTTGATGAATTTACTTGGAGGTCGCGTGCAAAACATCTTGAGATAATCATTTTCCGGAAAAAAAAAACATTGTTAAGATAAAAATATAAGGATGCATTGAGGTTGGATAATTTAAATTTCTGAAGCCAATGACGTAAACTATTTTTCTTGATTTGCTCCGACTAAATCCTGCATAAGACACTGTTTCAATTTGTATTATTTCTCTGTTTCCTCCGCAGGATGCATCAGGATTGCAAAATGTTTCGTCTGGTTGGTTAAATAGATTGGAAGATGACATCACGACATCTCTATGGGACCAATCTGGGAAAGCATGGAAACATCTATTGTATGAACTATCAAGAGAATCTGATCAAGAGAATGTAGCCATTGCTGTTGGCCATCCTGCACTTCATATCGCGATGATGGGACACTGTCTAACTTTGACAAGGGAATGGTTGGGATCGTTTCATCTCGATGCAGGAAGCATTAGTGTTATTGATTTTCCTGATGGTCCCTCAGGGAGAGGAATTATCCGCTGCATAAACTACACAGCGCATCTAGGCAGATGGTCAATTCCTATTACTAGATCAACTCAAGCAGATGAAGAATATTGAAGTGTGAATATTACATACATAGTTGTGGAACTGAGACAATGTTGATTAACATTACAGTATTCAGAAATATGTCAGCTGAATGTAAATTGCTGATAAATGGAAATGAGACTTCCAGTTTATTCATTTCCAACGCCATGTAATAGGCAAGTTCGGTGCACTAAAGCTCTCTATATGTTTTGAAATTCCACGTGGAAATTAAGGCAAGTTGTCTGACGTGGCAATCTTCGCGTGTTTTCAAAACCAGATTTAGGCAAGATGAGCTCTTTTAACATTCATCAAACGTGTGATGATCTCAACTCAAAAGTCATACGAGCTAAAAACTAAAAGAATCAGCTTAAGATATGATTTAATTATTATTATTATTATTATTATTTTAAAAAAAGTCAAATATGCCATCATATTACCCAATTAATAACTTTTGTAACCAATTTATACAAATAATTTTGCCTGCAAAGGAAGGATCAAGGAGTTTAAACAAGTATCAAGACGACTTCCAAGAAGCTATAGAATTTTAAAAAAAAATCAACTTCAATAATATTATAATTTCTGACTTTGGAGATACATTAATGGTGATGCAGAAATTAAATTGTGTATAGTATTATCTGATTTTGTAATCTTTTTCTTCTTCGTCTACTCTCTCCGTTCACTTTTACTTGTCACTATTTCACTTATTAAGGTCAAACAATATGAACTTTGACTAACGTTTTAAGATGTATTTTTTCACCATATTAATATAAAAATAATTTCAACTTATAGCATTTTCTATATAATTTTCAACCATCTAAATTTTATATTTCAAATATTAAATTTAACTCCTTGTGTTTAAGGAGTATTTTGTAATTGGAGATGGGAAAATAATAATAAAAAGCATGGCATAAGAGTGGGACTTCACATGTTGCCAGTAAATTAGATGTCTGTTTAATTTCATTTATTTATTACAAGTTCATATAAGTAGAAAAAAAATTTGTATAAAATAAAAGACCAGTCTATGTACATGTACGAAGACTTATTTTTTTAATTAGTCAATTTGACAAAACCTTTCGTACATGAAAAAGAAAGAACACCTCATATTGAGAATTAAAATTTATTAATTAATTATAATGAAGTCAGTATGGCAACTAGAACATAAAAATGCCAAATTAATTAATTATTTTTCTACTTAAATAGTTGTTAAGTCATGTCAAATATTGGGTTTAATTTGCAAATTGTAAAATGCTGGTCTTCTGTTTCTTGTTACTTCACCACAAAACATGCTTCATTTAAAATGCCTTAATTTGCTCACAAGAAAATATAACTACCAAATTTAATATAATTAAGCTAATTCTTGTTAATTAAATAATTATGCTACTTGCTGGTTTAATTCTTCAATTTCCTCCCCAACTAGGATTTTCCATAAAAAGTTTTTGGAATTTAGTATGTGAAATTTTGTCGATTTTTTATTTTTCTGATAATTGTTCAGTAAATGACTCTCTTTATTTCTTTTGAAATTATGGACTTTGTAGACTACACGCTAAAGATTCTTTTTGAGTAAACTGAAAAGAAAATATTAGACCACGTATGATGTTAAATCTTGTAAGTTATATTTGCATATATAATTTAGCCTATGTAAGTTAATACAAAATTAAAGTGGGTAAGTTAAATTAAACCATGAAAGATAAATACCTATTTAATTGATTAATTAAATTAAAATAACACTAGTAATATTTTTCTTGGGGTGTGAGAGAATATCTCGATATGGTGTAAGGTAAAAGTGAAGGAATTTGCTTTAGTGTATTGTCCATCATTCTATTAATTAATTTTTCATTATTGCCTCCACGTTCTAGAGTAGTTTAATTTCTACCTTACGCAAATGGAGTGCTTTCGACAAAACAAACACCTTTTTGGTCTCTCTTATTATTAATAAAAATAAAAGTATTACTTGTTGATTAAAAAAGAATAATTTAATTTGACTTTAAAAAATATTTTTTAATTTTGTAGTCTTAATTTAAAGTTATGTTAAACGTACAAAAATGTTTTTTAATATTATGGTCTTAAACATATCACGTAGAAAATTGAAACTAAAGTGTTGTCAAAAAAATAAAAAAAATGGTCATTCTTTTTGGAACCGACTAAAAAGAAAATAAAAAGATCATTCTTTTTTGAAAAAGAGTGATATTATTTATTGTTTACTTCCTCCGTCTCATTTTATGTGGCACTGTTTGACTTGACATGGTGTTTAAGAAAAAAAATAAAGACTTTTAAAAATTGTGATCTAAAATAATTCTTAGATAGTAAAAAAAAAAATAAAAGGTAAATTATTATTATTTTTATCATATTACTCGTGTATCTCAATGTTTAGTACTAGATCTTGAAAAATGATTTGGGTAATAAATAACTCATATTAAGAGTAAAATATGAAAAAAAAAAATAATGATCCATTCTTGACATGTTAAAAGTCATAAATTAATAAAAAAATATTTTTAAAATAGCGAAGAAGTAAAAGTGAACAAATAAAATATTATGAATGTTAGAATTAGGAATAGAGCTAAATGGTTATACAAGTATCCTATATTTATACCAAAAAATCATTTAATACATATAAAAGTTAATTTTAAAATTTATAAAATTCAAATTCTGACTTCGCTTCTCACGAGAATTCATCATTTTGATAGCATTCCACTATGAAAAAGAAAGTCTATAAGTGGCAGCTTGATTAGGTTGATCAAACCCTATTTAACCACGAAGAAAAAAAGTTAATTTGGGATTTCATAAAAGTAAAACATGTGCACTCAACAATAATAACTTTAATTTTCTTAACACATGGAGTTTATTGATAGTGACAAATGTTTAAAGTGTTTGGCTGCCTAACAAAATGGGATTATAATTGGAAATTAAAGCACAAATTAGTTAAATGATAGTAATAGTATACTCCTTTTTCTTTTCTCACCATAATTGAGAGAACTATCTTCTTGAAATTAAACCTAACATAAACAAAAAAATAAAAAATAAAAAAATTGTTGTTAGTGGAAGATCCAAGGAATATTAATATCAATAGACTATATACAATGGACAGCTAAAAATTGTGGACCATATGACAAGTGATTTAATAACTGAATTTGACTTTCATCACGAATTCATTTTATCCTCTTCTTGCTCCACTTTAAAATTTATTCGGTGACAAAATTAAATTCAATCTATTCAACTCATTTAATTCGTTGAAGTTTGAGCAGATTAATAACTTGCTCATTTATTAGTTCAATCCATCTCAATCCATTTAAAATTAGGTTGACATGCAACTCGAATTGACTCGAGAAAGATTTTGTCAAAATATTTTTAAAATACTTTTTCTTTAATTTGATATGTTTTATATAGCCAGAATTAAAAAAAAAAATTAATTAAGTATTATAATATTGGAGAAGAACAAAAAAAGAAGTAAAATTTAGTAAAAGTTGAGTCGGGTTGTATCTTGACCCGCCCATTACTCAACTTATTTTGATCCAATCCATTTTGATCCAGACAAATTCAAATTGGGTTGGATCATGACACGTTTATTGTCTTTAACACATTATGATTTGCTCAAATTTGATCTGTGCGACTCCTATTCTTTATGTTGTATATTTTGAATTACCATTATACGATTTTGTATTGATAGATTTATCCAAGAATTTGACATCGAATGATAAAGAAAAGAAATGAATAGTTTTTTCAACATGATTAAGACAATATATACTTTCCCCAGACCTAATTTCTTTTTTAAAAATGAAATTTCACTTTTTGTATTCACTTTAATTTTCAATATGAAACTTTATGATGCCTTTCTTCTATCACTTTTTTTTCTTTCTAAATTTAGATTGAAATTTAATATTTATCTCAAAAAAAAAAAAATTCAAATGAACTAAAATCACGAATTCATAAGCTTTAAGTCATGACGTTATTTTTGGGTGGGCCACATTAGTCATTAGTGTAACTACTAGTTCTTGTTCTTTTGTAGACGCGTTAGGGTTTTGTTAGCTTCAAAGCATTTTATTTTTTCTTTTGTCCCTTCCAATTTTAGCTGCTTTTTAAAACCATGTCGTTTGGACCTCAACAGATCAGCCTTTCTCTTTCAAGTTTCAACAAATTGAAAACCGCCAACTGCACATCTATATTTCGAATGGTTTAAATATATTATTCGTTTGAAATTCGTTCAATCATGTCTGAGTTAATATCTTAGATGATTACTCAATCATAAATTTTTATTTTTATTTTTTGTAGAAAATCACTCAATTTTTATTTTCATAAAAAGTCACTAAAAAAAAGAGAAAGAAGCAAAAAAATATATAGAGTAATTTAGGAGAATAAGGATCAAATCATTGGATCCTTATTATATTTTCAGAAAAGAGTCAAAATTGCCCCTGCACTATGCAAAATAGATCACTTATACCCTCCATTAGATTTTTGGACCAAAAATACCTCTGTCATTATCTTAAGAGATCACAAATACCCCTTAAGAGTTAACAACACACATGTGGCAAGCCATGTGACACTAATTTCGCCACCTAAGTTGCCAACTAGGATATCATATATAAAATTAGGCTTTTTTTTAAAGAAATAAATAAAAAATAATTAAAAAAATATTTATTAAATTTTAGTATCATAGAATATATTTTCTAC
>JBCEWC010017131.1:0-12687 GCA_038996855.1 Solanum aculeatissimum
GATTGAGTGTCTGGATTCAAGGCAGGTATAGGAGTGATATAGCCTTCCTCTTTCAATCTTTCATAGAGTTGGGCTATGGGTTCAGTCAGAGGAGTATAATTCATGGTAGGCTTCTTCTTAGGATTGAATCTCTTTTCGAATTTACGTTGTTGAACGAAGGTGGGTTGTTGATATAAGGGTATTTGGTGTTGTGTGAGAGGCACATGATATGGGAAAACTTGATATAGAGGTGGTGTTTGGTAGTGAGGTTGTGCCATTGGGTATGTCATTGGATTTTGGGTGAGTTGAGGGATATGTCTTTGTGGTTACAGAGAAGGATATATAGGATTGAAGATGTTGGCATGATGTTGGGGAGCATAGAGGTAGTTTAGCGAAGACATATTTGGCAGGTGAGTAAACAAGAATTGATTTGGAAGTGTGGTTTGATTAATGCTAGGATAATCACTCATACTTGCACCAGAGGAGTTGGAGGACATTAACAGCTTGGCCCAATCACACATACCGATAAGTTCTTCTTCCAACCTTATTATTTTTTGCTCCAGCTTTAGGACCAAATCCTTCGAAGGATGTTCTTCCCAGTGTCGTTGGTAGCCATCATTTTTCTCTTTCCTTTGCGCTTAGGACTTGAAGGAGGAGGAGGAGTTCCTTTTGATCGTATATGTTAGGCCATGAGGTACAGATCAACCTTGGGAGGGGGGGAACATCAAAACCAACAACCTTGTTAGAGGTTAGAATAACCACATCAAATAGCACATAGTTTTAAAAATAATCGTCCTAAGAATGCAAGGTACCTCATTGAGCCAGAGGTAGGCCTAATACGCCAAATAAGTGATTCACGACAATTAATCCAAGCCTTAATTTATAAATTGAATTTTAGAGTTAGAGATAAACAATTAACAGAAACAAACTATTTTATTTATTGAATAAGTAAATAAATAACAGAACACTAAAAACATTTAATATTTTAAATTAAAAGACAATATTAAACCTAAGGGGGAGTATAATAACAAGGGAAACAGATCTAGAAAATAAAGCCTCTTAAGGATGCCCCCCCTCCTGGTGATTCTCCTCAGCATCTCTAGAAATCCACTCAGAGTACTCTGGCGTAATATGAGATGATATTCACGAAGGCTCATAATGGTTTATCTCTCCCATCTTCTCATAATATTAGGAACTTGTGGGATTTCGGGCCCAAATTCAAATTCTGACGCCCTCATGTGTGTTGATGGTGGAACCCTTTGGATTTGTCCAAACTGTCGAAGAACCCGCAACGGGGCGTATGGTTGGACACCATTCAAGCCAATGAGCTCCAGATGATTCAAGTTCTCCCCTCTCACTATAGCATAAGGCACTCTTAACCAAGGATACTTCCACTGGACATTAATAGCAGGAAAATCCTTCAAAAAGACATACCATTCCTTGGTCACTGCGGGGGTAACAAATTCAGTCATTCTTCTCAGATGAGTGTGAATTTGATTTTGCATCACAATTTGGACATTACTCTAATGAAAATGCTCAATGGCCCACAGTTGGAGAAGTAGGTTGCACCCTTCAAAGAATTTTTTACCCCTAAGCATTTGGATGATGCCCTCATTATCTCCGCCACGATCATAGGTACCAAGGTCACACTACCCTCTTTTCGAGCTAATACTTGAACCACATAGCTTAAAGAGGTGTTTATTTTCCCATCTCTTTTGGGAAACACTAAGGTACCCAGTAAGGAAATGGCGAAGGTATTCACGCGATATCTTTCCCAGATCTCCGCTGAACAGGAGAATTCTTCAGTAAATATTTTGTAACCATCTTGGTGGCCAAAATGTGAATACAGAAAATCTAGAGAGATCCAATTAAAATTTAGACTGGTTAGCCCCGGGTTGTATTTTAGTCCCAAGGATCTTAAAAATCTATTTGGTGTCAGTCTATGAGGTACAATCATTTTCCCCCCAAACTAGCTTAGATTGGTGAAGCCCCCAATCTCCTCAACAGTCGGAGTCAGCTCAAAATGTTCGAACTTGAAAACGGCCCTGATGGGATTCCAGAATTTTAACAAGGCCATAATTAGGTGTCGGTCTGGGATGACATAAATAAGGAAAGTTAGTCCTCCAACTAGTCTGACAACTGCATCAGCACGATCGTTTCTAATATCTTTCCACCATCTCCGTAGGGTAAGGTTGGCGTTCACTACCATTTGAGTGTTAGGGAAATTTGGGAGAGTCATCTAGATCTGCACACACAAAAATAAACATGTTCTAAACTTCGATTTTGATAAATTTTAGGCTTGGATTAAAATATCGGGATCACATAAGCACATAGTATGCAATATTTTGTCTAGAGGGTGATTGGACCCTTTAGACTTAGAAGGTGGCTACTACAACGTAGATTGACCCCAAGGGTCAAACTACCTAAGCTTATGCATGCATGACTTAGATTCAGGGGGTGGATAAAACTGTAGCCTAGGTTTCTATAAGAGTGGGTTTAGACACAAACTTGATAATCCTATATGAGAAGACGCGTGGTCCCCTGGTAGCAAAAATATTCGCGTACACCACGCTTACGTCATCTCTCTAGACCTTGGTTTTGTAGAGGAATTTGTGAGAAGCGCAAAGGCACATCATCACGAGAAAAAGAAAAAAGAAGATCCCAAGTGGGGAGAAGATATGAACGGAATGACAATATTATGAAAACAATAACAATTAGCACAAATGACACATAAAGGGAAGGGGAAGGGAGAAGGAAGGGGGATTTTATAATTAAAAGGAAAGGAGAGTGGGTGTTAGAGGGATTGCATGAATTAAATGGAGGGGAGGGATGTTTGAGGGATTGCATAAATTAAAGGAATGGGGAGGAGATGTTAGAGAGATTGCATAAATTAAAGGGAAAGGGAGGGGGTGTTAGAGGGATTGCATAAATTAAAGGGGAAAGGAGGGGATGTTAGAGGGATTGCATAAATTAAAGGGAAAGGGAGGGGGTGTTAGGGGGATTGCATAAATTAAAGGGAAGGGGAACGGATGTTAGAAAGATTGCAAACATTAAAGGGAAAGGAAGGGGTGTTAGAGGGATTGCAAAATTAAAAGGGAAGGGGAGGGGATGTTAGAGGGAAGAAAGGGAAGGGAAAAAGGAAAGAAGTTAGTAAGGAAAGAATTAAATAAGGCAAGTAAATAAATTAAAGATAGCAATAAAAGGAAAACAAAATTACGACCCACATAGAAATAAAACACGTTTTGGTTAGAACCTAGAGTCCCCAGTAGAGTCGTCATTCTGTCGCGCCCCATTTTTTCCTCGCGGAAAAGGGAACCTGGACGATGTCGTGACAAAGGACTCTTTTGGGATTTTTAAATTGAAGAATCTCCACCTAATGAGTTTAAGGTGCATTACGACACCATTCTAAAACTAAAGACTAAGCCTAAGTCTAAGTCAACCAGAGATCGAGTAAGGGTTCAGGTTACCTCGAGGGGAAGGTGTTAGGCACCCCTCAAGGTCCGCAAATACGGGTTCCGACCGTGTCTATCCTATGTGGGGGAGTCACAAATAAGGGTCTCTTTATTTAAAGTTTTATCCTAAAATATTCTAAGTGATAAAGAATTTTTTTTATTTAAGAGTACATTTAAAATAAATTATTGAAAGATTATTTTTTTCTAACAATATTTGCCTAAGCGATTCGAGTCTAACGCCGAATTATCTTCTTACTTATACAAACGATCGCATCGTTTTTATTTTTTAATTAGCGGACAATTTGTAATAAGCGTGAAAGAAAGAAAAACTAAGCTACCCAAAAGTAAATATTTTCGTAAAAGAAAAAAGAGTTTTGTTTATTTGAAAGAAAAAATTAAAAAATGACTGTTTCTTTTTAGAGAAGAAAACTATGATATTTTATTTACCATAGCTCCTTCGTCACAGAAACATTTTATTTTGAGATCGGTCTTAAAATAGTAATTTTTTGTTTAAAAAGTAGAAAAAGTTTAATAACATATATATACACATAAATAATTACATATAATTACACATAATACCCTTTTATGTTTTGATGGGTGTTACTTCCGGGGATGCATCAACTATATTAAAAATTTTGGAATTAGATCTCGTAATTTCTTTTCGACCCTCTCACTAACTATAGGTTAGGAGATGGTCGTTTTATTTCTTTATACGCATTCTCTAACTTAAAGTTTGGAAAGAAGTTAGACGGTGGGTTTTTTTTAAAAAGATTTGAAAGAAAAATTTGTTTAAAAAATATAATAGTAAAGGAATAAAAATTAAAAAAAATAAAAAACACATAGCATGCAATTTTCCACCCCCAAAAAATAAAAACCCCGATTCCACTATTTTTTCTTACATCGCTTTGCGGAGAAAATAAATACAATGTTAAGAGATTAAAAGTCTTCAAAGTTCCTTCATCCTTCCCGGGTGACTCTTCACGAAAATTTAAAACCTGCTAAAAAAGAAAAGAAGTAATACATGCTAAAAAAATGATAGTATCAAGATGTTTACCAGTCAAAAACAGGTAAAGCTTGACTATGAGAAGAATAGAACAAATTGTTACGATCAAGAGAACGATTAAGAATGATTCTTAACAGAAAGTGTGAAATTCTTATGAAGATTATGTGAGAAGAGCTTTTGTTTCTTTTTTCGAAAAACGTTCTGTCAAAATTGTGAGAAGATAGTGTCTTTTATAGTAGGGGAGAATAACTAAAGAGAGTAAATAAAAGGCAAGAATATTAATCAATTCTGCACATACCTTAAATAAAATCATTCTCTTTGATACAATCACACAAAAGGAAAATCAATGAAATTGATTTCAGCCATTATTTTACCGTAAATAGAAATAACAAATTATTGAACCAAATAACTTCACTGTAATTTAGTAAATCATATATTCTATCAGTATTTTTCCAAAAATGAGCCAAGTAAAATGATTAATTTAAGGAAGAAAAGAAATAGGAGATTCAAGGTAATAATATTACCTTTTTCATATAATACCTATGATTAAAGTTCTGACCAAACTTAGTTACAAGAGTATCAATTTGAGTTAAAAAGAAAATCATATAAAATATGACACAATAATAAATGAATCAAGTGCCAAAACATTAGGAAGAGAAGATCATGCCTATAATTGTTAGCGAACAATAAAAAAGCAACAATGGTGTATTATACAAAAATAAAAAATAAAGAACAATTCATTCTAAACTATTTAAATAGAAATTAACCTTCTATAGAAAACAATTCAGGTTAACTTAACAGAATTATCAATCAATATTTATCAAATCAAATAGAGGGTAAACAATTCATCAAAAATTATTTTCATATGGGCAGGAAAGAAAACACAAGTAATGTCAAACAAATGGATTTAAACCTGACAAAATTCATACCATTGACACACATTTCATATCCTGCAAAATGAATTCTCAGAACACTTGATGTAATAAACTCAAATAGAGCCATACAACATATTTATTTTAATAACTGAATTCGAAATCTTGAATTGATTTAGAAGTTGCCAACATGTCGCATATCGTTGCTGACCGAAATTCAACGAAATTCGTTAGTGGCTTCGCCTAAAAAAGTCGTATGGTTGTTTTCTGCCTGGAAAGTAGAGCGAAGGGGGGGCTGCTGCGGTTCACAGGTCGCAGTCGGAGAGATCGGCGACGGGGGAAGGGGGCTGGTAAGGCTGGTGGCTGGATGTTGGTGATGGGTGTGTTCGCTGGAGATGGTCGACAGAATTGAGGGGTCGGGTATCACAGTGGCCGCAGCTGCGATGCCGGTGGCGAGTTTTGGAGATCGTCGGTGCTGCGGCGGAGAGGAGCTGTATGGTGTCGCTGACGTGTTGTGGTGGATGAGATGGGAGAGGGAGAAGGGTTGATGGTGAGAGAGACGGAGGGGTCGCTGCCCGTCGTTGCTAGTTTTGCGGTGAGAGAGAGTTGATGGGAGAGAGGTGGAGAAGGGGAAGGGGTAGATAACGGGGAGACAGGCATCTGGCAGAAGAGGGAGAGGAGAACGACGGGGTCGGCAGCTATGGCCGCTGTGGCGGCGGCGACTCTCTTTGATGGGGAAGAAATGAAAATTTTCAAAATGTTAGGGTTTTGGGGGTATAGGGATTAAAATGGAGCATAATGGGGATTTGATCATGGTCGTTGGATCATCACAAACGAACGGTGGAGATTAAATTATGCAATATGAATTGAATTTTGGATTGAGAAATTAAATTACACAATATAAATTGAATTTTTTATTGAGAAAATGGGTCATCTAAATAGAATTGGGTTGAAAATTTAAAATTGAGCTCCAAATTGACTCAATGTAGGCTAGAATTGTAAGAGATTGCACTAGAATTGGCTAGAATTGAAATAAATTACAGGGAAATTGACTAGAATTGAAATAAAATTGGTAGAGAAGGTTACGAATTGAATAAATTGGGATACAATTGAATAAACTATCACCTAATTAATTATAATATACATAAAATCGCTATGTAAAGAAAAATATGTTAAATATTTTAAAATTGTTACGTAAAGAATTAAATGCGTTATTATTTTAGAGTGCGAAATAAAAATATATATGTATACATAGACATATAATATTTGGAAAATATGATGTTGACATAATAATTATAATATTAAAAAATATTTATTATTAATATCATTATCATTAAAAATAATAAAATAAATGATAGTAATAATAATAATAGAAAAACTTATGATAAAGACAAAATATATTTATTTTTATTTTTTTTGAAAGTATTTAAGATACGTAATTATAGGATAAAATTTGAAATAAACTCATTTATTTTAAAAGTTTTAAAAAATACTTATTTTAACTAAATGACGATCGAAAAAGGGGTTTAGGTCGGTCAAAATTGGGTGTCAACAATTGGATGGGACAATGTTCGAGTAATGTCACATGGGAATGGAATGAAAACCTATGACAGTTTAAAGGCAGAGTCTGCAAGTTCCTATCATAGTAGTGCGCCCAGGACGTGGCAACATTAGGTGTGGAATAGTGTCACGACCTGCCACTTGACTATTAAGAAAAAGAATGAATCTAGAGTCAAGGAGAAGAAACTAGAGCCTTGGAGAGGTTTTCAGAAGACTCAAAAACATTGAGGATAGCACTTGAAGCTCCTTAGAAATTTCTAGAATAATATAGAAAAATCTTGAGAAGCACTAGAAAAATCTAGACATGTAGAGACTTCAAGAAATAGGGACTTATATGTAAATATTGAGGGACTTGAAGAGTAAATATTATTTACACTTTAGATCATAGGGAGTAGTATAAATAGAGGGGTCATTCGTTTGTAGTCATCAACCAAGAAAGTTGTAAACAATCTTCCAAAGCAATAAGAAATCTTCTCTTAAAACTTTCTTATCTTCTCTAATCTAATGTTCCCTTAGTTATCTTTATTGGAAAGGCTTACTTGAGCTTACAAGATCGTGAAGAAATCGTGAGTAAGTTGTCAAGTGCCACACGAAAGTTTTAGTGGAATTCTAAGTTTGTGACACTATACTCCACTTTGTGGGTTTCATGAACATGGATCTATATGTGGATCCACTAGCTAAAACATAATCCAACGATGGATTGTAGTTATGAGAAGTAAGGCTTTATATAAGGACCCTTAGGGATAGTCCCCCCACCTTAAATCTCATTCGTTTCTAAGTCTAATCCCATAGATAAGCTTGTATAGCATTACATCATGATAAGAATAGGTTATTAAATATGTAACTCCTTCTAGTAAGAAATGCCTTTTTAGGAGAGGGTGTTTCATACATGAGTCATAATGGGGATTCATAGATCATTACATATCTTTCATAAAAGTTTCATAGATTTCATAACATTCTTGCAAGCACTTGTTATACATGCATAACATACTTCATCATAGAACATTTACTTGAAACTTGGCGGGTCAATGCACATGATCTTTTAAAACATGAATTCAATAGTAACATGCATAAACATAAAGGAAATTCACCCATTAGATTCATTCTCAAAAAACCCATCATAATCATTATAAAATACTAGATAGGGAAAATCATGATTTCATCTTAATAGTCATGATAACTCATATCTTTTCATTACATTGTAATAACATCCTTCATATAATCAAAATACATCATGAAATCCATATTTAAAGCCTTTTCATAAAACTCCATAAGATTCATAAACATTAAATAAGTATAACAGGATGAAAACTTGAGCTTTGATTCATAAATATAAATAAATGAAAACTTGTGCTTTGTGGGTGGAAGGTTCCCGAAAGTCAACCCCACCTATCTTGACTATGATTTAGTGAGGAAAATCAAGAATAGAAGTGAGAAATTGAAACCCTAGCTTGAACCTTTCACTTGGAACCTTGGAAGAACTTGAGAGTATTTTTGTGAGGTCTTACACATAGTATATTTTTGAAATGAGTTGAAATGAGAAGAGTTTGAGTGGTATAGGCTGGAAAGGGGTCATTTAAGAGCCTAAATATAACAGTTTTAGACAAAGGGTACAGGAAAAGATCAAAAATACCCTTAATTGGAATGATCAAGACCAAAAATTTGAGATCCGTCTAATGCTCATAGATTGGAGTACGGGTTATATAAATGGGGTTTCATCTTGTTGCATTTTGAAATTTCTGAATGTGTCTCTGAAACCCAATCTGTGAGTGCCTTTTATGACTTGTAGAATGGCTCACATATCATAGAATCCATTCATATAATGGCCAAACACTTGGAGAATTTTCCAACTTAAGTGGTCTATCTACGATCCCATTTATGGACCCTAAAAAGAAGTATAACCCGTCCTATTAGTTCGTACATCACACTTCAGACACTCAATTTTCACCAACTTTGACTACCCTACAAACACATTATACGGTTCATATTTTTATTTATGGACCATAGTTCCCACTCGTAAATGTCACCCACTTGGTTAAATTTCTCCACCCTTACTACCCAACCTACAAACACTATCTATGACTCATGGATTAAACTACGAGCCATAAATGTGGCTCTTTTTGCTGTTGAAATTACTAAATCCCCCTTTTTCCTGCATTTTCATACTTTCCAACATCCAGGAACTTACATTACACATGCAGAGTTTTTAAATGACATTACTATGTTGGCTCAAGTCGTGGCCAACCAAGGTGTTGCTCCTCCTCCTCTAGTTCCTACTCTGGCTACTAGGATCTGAGACTTTATGAGAATAAATCCACTAGAATTTCATGCCTGCACGAAGGATAAGACCCTCAAGAATTCATTTATGAAGCCTATGAGATTGTGGCAATCATGAGGGTGTCTCTAAATGAGAAGGCTAAGATTGTGGCCTATAAACTTAAGGGTAAAGCAAACGTTTGATATGATAAACGGGTGATATAAAGAGGCATAGATGTGGGTCCTATTGCATGGGAGGAATTTAAGAGAGCCTTTCTAGATTGATTCTTTCCATTAGAGCTAAGGGAGGCCAAGATCTAAGAGTTTGTCAATCTCCACCAAGAAAGTATGAGTGTGAGAGAGTATACTCTCAAATTCACCAGGATGTCTAGATATGCACCTTTCATGGTCACCAATCCAAGGGCAAGAGTGAGCAAGTTTATATTCGAGGTATCAAGTTTGGTATCCAAGGTGGGAAAAGTGGCAATGCTATTCAAGGAGATGGACATCTCTAGACTTATAACCTCTACAGAATAAATAGAGGATGAGAAGATGAGGGAGAGGTCTAGGGAGTTCAAAAAGGCCCAAGTTTATGGTTTTGGATTCTCCAACCAAAGGGTCGAAAATGGTAGTAATGGAAGGGCCTAAGGTGAGAAAAGGTACATTGGACGAGGTCCAACCAACACTCCGCAAAGGTTTATCAAGGTTAAGGGGAAGATTTTTAAGGTTCAAAGTGGTGGTCCAGATGCTCAAACTTATCCCACTTGCAAGAAGTGTGACAAGTCCCACAAAGGGGAATGTTTGGTCGACTCCAATGAATTATACATGTGTGACAAAATCCAATCATCATATCAAGGATTTTAGAAGTGGAGGTGGTATTAAGGCTCAAGTCCAAGGGTGCAAGGTGGACAAGCTCAAGGGGGTGGTCAACACACTAATTAGTTTTATTTCATCTATCCAAGGGAAGAGGTTAAAGAGACTCCCAATGTTGTTATCAATATGTTAAAGGTCATTAATTGTGATATGTATGCATTGTTTGATCTAGGTGAAAACGTTTCATTTGTTACCCTATTCATTGATATTATATTTTATGTGTGCTAGAATACGTTGTTTGAGCCTTTTTTTGGTATTTACCCTCAATCAGTAGTTTGGTTGTAGCAAACTGAATCTACTAAAATTGTCCCATGTCAGTTTTGCATAAAGTCATGCCTTGTGATCTTGTTGAACTTGATATTGTTGATTTCATTGTCATTCTTGGTATGGATATGTTGCATACCTATTTATTCCTCCATAGATTGTAGAACCCATAAGGTCAAATTCTAATTTCCTAATGAGCCTATTCTTTATTAGGAGGGTAGCAATTCGGTGTGTAAGGGTTGATTTATTTCTTATCTAAAGATTGTAAGATGATTGCTAAGGATACTTCTATCATATTTTGAGGAATAGGAATGTTACATCTAAGGTCTCTTCTCTTGAGTTGGTTTCTATTGTCAATGAGTTTCTCAATGTCTTTCCTGATGACCCACTCAGTGTTCCTCCCAAAAGAGAAATTGACTTTTGCATAGACAATCTTCATGATATCCATCCTATTTTTATTCCTCCATATTTTATTACCCCAACGAAGTTGGAATATTGAAGGAACAATTGAAGGACTTTATGAAGAGAGGTATATTTGGTCAAGTCAGTCATCATGGGAGTGTTACCATATTGTTTGTAAAAAATGAAAGATGGGTCACTTTGGATTTGTATTGACTACCAACAATTGAACAAGGTTAATATAAACAAAAATAACCTAATTTCAAGGATAGATGACATGTTTGACAAATTGCAATGGGCTATCCATTATTCCAAAATCGATGTTTGATCCCTCTAACATTAATTGAGGGTATGGGAGTGTGACATTCTAAATATAGTCTTTCAAAAAAGGTATGTTGTAAAGACTCTAACCTCAAGAGTACTTAAATGATTCTTAACAATCGAGTTCCTAAAGGTTTATGACCAAGATGCCCCTCCAAAGACTCTCCTGTAATGACCCAAAAACATTTGAATTACATAATGGTTGGTAAAGGTTAGTGTTAAACTTGTTGTGGTTGAATTGTTGTAGCCATGAGTTGTATTTAAGGGCCGGATTCAAAATGGATCGTTTGGTGAGGTTGTAAGGCCGGTAAGGCAGTGAACTTTGAAAGATCATAACTTTTGGTACGGGTTGAACTATGTAGGATACTATATATCAAATCACATCTCTTTGTGTTGTCTTTGCAACGCAACAGGTTTCACTCAATTCGGAGTTCGTATGGGAAAGTTATGCCCAAATCAGTGGACTACCCGTATTTGGAAGGACGCTGGGAACAACGTTGTCGAACTGGGCTAAGGGCTGGGCCACGGACCGTTTGGTGGTCCATGGTCCATGGGATGCTCGTGGGGTGGTCCAGTGATATCCGGGAAGCTAGGATCCCATCCATGGAACAAGTAAAGTCCCACGGACCACCTCACCGTCCGTGTGACCCTTCACGGGCCGTGAGGGGTCCCGTGGAGTGAGGCAGAATGTTGGCCAAGGTTTGGGGCAGGAATCCGGACCAAGGGATGCTCCATGGACCAGTACACGGTCCGTGTGCAGCTACATGGTCTGTGAGACCCCCCGTGGAGTGATCCAGAAAGTCCCCTGAGAGTTCAACCCAAAGTTGAGGCCAAGTGTAGCCTCACAGACAGGTACACGGCCCGTGGGCATGTAAATGGGCACTGTAGCCCTTCCGTGAGACCCTATTTCAGTGAATTAGTCCGTTTCATTAATGGTTAATTCGTAATTTAATTAGATCCTATGCCCCTTTTAGGCTTTCTAAAGTCTCCTAAACCCCTTAAATCAAACCCTAAACAATTTTCATCCATTCTAACACTCCTAAAGTCTCTCTAAAATTCTCTCAATTCTCATGACCTCCATTGATGAAAGCTTGAAGAAATTTTGGGAAATTCATCTCTCTTGAAATTCCATCCAATTCTCTTGATTTAACTCAAAGTATGTGGGTTTGATTCTTGGATTCCCTTTCATCCACGAAGACCCAAGAACCCTCCTCTGTAAATTAGGATTTTAAGATTTTCTTAATGTTGGGTTCTTTAAATTTTGAAGTATTTAATTGAATTGGATTGTGGGCTATACAAATTAGGTAATTTAAAGTTGATTTATGTTTGAATTATATGAAGTTTCCATGGATTTGAGGAAGATCAAGTTATGTATGTCCCCTTTGTTCTTGAACTATGCATGGGTAGTATTTAAATGTTGTTTTGAAGGATGATTTAACTTGAATTTCTTATGAATTACTCTTGATTTGAATTTAAAGTATGAATTCTAGTATTCATGTTGTTCTCATTGTTCCTCATGGAATTTGCATGCATGATCATGGATTTTCATAAAGGTTTTAATGTGGGCTAAGTCCCAAACATGTTTACGACTATGATTTTGATCAAGTATGAGTTATGACTAAGTTGTGATAACACTAAGTCTATGATATGGCTCTTTGAGCAACATGGGTGTTTACACCAATATGATATGACAAGTATGGAGCTACTC
>JBCEWC010017132.1:0-12687 GCA_038996855.1 Solanum aculeatissimum
GTCCCACATACCTTAATTCCACCAACAATAAGCAAAGTCAAACTTAGTCAATGTCTTCTTCCCCGAATTCCCAAAGCGTTCTTCAATGGAAGCTAAGAGAGTCTCAGAATCTTAAGAAAGAGTATAGGAGAGTTTGAATGGATGAATGAGGGTTTGGGGAATGTTTTAAGGGTTTAGGAGACCTTAGGGTACCAAAAAGAGTCTTAAGGAAATGTTAAATCACGAAAATACCATTAATAAAACATAACTTTCCAAATTAAGCAGAGTGAGACGGCTGCTACAGTGACCGTCTCACTGTACATGGTCCATTCAACCCTCCATCTCACCACACTTAGCTAAATGTTCAGCGCGAACTCTTGGAAGGCTCTCTATAACACTTGACGGACACTTTTGACAGACCGTTTGGAGGTTGACTGGCCATGTAAGGGTCCCGTGAGCCCAACCTTATACTCCCAAACTTGTCCATGGCTTTTCCTAGCCACTGTCCCATTTGACGGGACAGTTGACGGACCGTCTAGGCTCAAACGAGTCGTTCAAGGTCCCGTGACCCTATACTTGTCTTAGGGGTGGTTCCTAGCCATCCCTAGCTCACTGCAACATCCCACGACACCCCTAACGGACCGTGCAAAGTTTCACGGCCCGTGGCCCTGCCCTTAGCCACTTTTCTGAGCCTATCTCCAATGTCTTCCGAATTTTAGACAGTCCCACTATTTCGGCCATAACTCCCTCATCTGAACTCCGAATCGAGTGAAACTAGTTGAGTTGCCAAGCTAACTCAAATAGCTTCGATTTTATATATAGTATACCACATGGTTTAACCTACATCAAAATTTGTGACCGTTTAAAGTACACTGCCGAAACTGTCCCTCTAGGCCACTAACTAGCCCATTTTGCATTCGGCCACTTAAACTCAACCCGTGGCTACCAAAACTTAGCCATGACCAGTAGCACATCATATAAGGCCAACCATAAGGAGTTTTTGAAATTTTTTGGGTTGTTACATTTACCCTATGTATGCTTATGTTATACAAGAGGCTTGGATGGGGCATCATCGAGTGTCACATTTGCCATGTCATGACTAGTCTCTAGGTTCAAATCATGAAAAACGTGGTATCATAGCACAAGGTTTGAAAGCATCCAAGTGAGTTCATCATGTCGCGTCTAGTAGATTCTTGTTCATAGGTGTCAAGCGCACTACATCCATGAGCGAGAGGCTATGAGACATACAGGAAATCTTCACTACTTTTTTGATCTATGTCATGCCTTCAAGGCTTTCATTCCCTAATGCTTGCCTCCATGACGTGATCCATTGCCTAGGGGAGTTGATTCTAATGAGGATCAAATTCCTCTAGATCCTCAAGACCCTCATGCTAATCAAGTGACTAATGAAAAGTTTAGGGCCGCTATTACTATGTTAGCTCAAGTTGTTACTTCTCCCAAGACATCTACTTCGACCTCTAGGGTGATAGATTTCACAAGGGTGAATCCTTTGGAGTTTTATGGCTCTAAGGTAGACGAAGATCCATAAGATCTCATCGATGAGGTCTATAAGGTGGTGGAGATTTTGGGGGTATCTTCTGAGGATAAGGCGGAGTTGGTGGCTTACCAACTCAAAGGGGTTGCTCAAGTTTGGCTCACACAATGAAAGTTTAAAAGGAATGATAAAGAGGATCCTATCAGTTAAGAGATGTTTAAGGTCGCGTTTCATGATCATTTCTTTCCCCTTGTGTTAAGGGAAGCTAAAGTAATGTAGTTCATTAATTTAAAGCAAGGTGACATGAGTGTGAGGGAGTATGCCCTCAAGTTTACAAAGTTGTCTAAGTATGCTCCTACTTTGCTGAACAACTCTAGAGATCATACGAACAAGTTCATTTTGAGAGCTTCCGACTCGGTGAAGATAGAATGTAATGCCGCAATGCTTAACAAAGAGATGGATATTTCAACTTATGACTTATGCCGAACAAGTAGAGAGTGAACATCGCCAATAGATAGGGATGAGGGAGTCAAAAAGTCCTCATTTTGATAGTGTTTTTTTACATGCTAGGTCCGATGATGGCCATTTCCAACAAGGCCAAGGATCATCCAAAGGTTCTCCTCAAAGGTTTGATAAGGATAGGGTGCCCACCCCTAAGGCTCAAGTTGATGGTTCTAAGGGTGGTGGTGCTACTCTTCTTAAGTGTCCAAAGTGTGAAAGGAATCATGGAGATAAGTGTTTGAGAGGATCATGTGTTTGCTTTATTTATGGTATAATGGGGCACAGGATCTCTGAGTGCCCAAACATTGCTAAAAAAGGTAGAGAAGGGCATCCTCAAGGCTAATTATCTCAAAGGAGCAAAGTGCAATAAGGTACCCAAGTTCCAAAAGGTGGCTCATGTGGCAACCGATTCTATGCTTTGCATGTTAGCCAAGAGGTTGAGGAGTCTCCCAAAGTGGTTACCAGTATGTTAAGAGTCTTTGATCATAATGTGTATGATTTACTTTACCCCAGTGCTACCATGTTTTTTGTCATTCCTTACCTTGCCATAAAGTTTGATGTGTCTTTCAAAGTCTTGGTAGAACCTTACTCGGTCTATACTCAGGTTGGTAAGTTGATTTTGGCTAAGAAAGTTCATAGAAATTGTCCCATATTAGTCTTGCATAGAGTCTTTCCATATGATCTTGTTGAGCTTAACATGATCGATTTGATGTAATTCTTGATATGAATTGGTTGCATGCATCTTATGCTTCCATTTATTGTAGAACCCTTATAGTAACATTCCAAGTCCCTAATGAATCCATTCTTGAGTGGAAGGGAACAAATTTGGTCTTCAAGGGTAAGTTTGTCTTTTACGTAAAGGCTATGAAAATGATTTCTAAAGGGTGGATATATGTCACGACCCGAGCCTAGGTCCTAGGAGTGACATGGAAAATGAGAACTCGAGAGTCCCCAAACAAGCCTCATAGCATTCATACTCACACCATCGGTTCAGAAGCACATAATAATAGTCATAATCAATTAGTGATACTAAGAGATAGGGATATATGACTCAATCTATGGGGTATGGGAATGGTACTCACTAGCACACAAACCAAAACATAGTCTAAGGGACGAGAATCCAGGACTCAAGCTATGGGGATATTAAGGGGAGAGGGATTTTCATGATTTCACATAGCACATAGCACATAGGAACTAAGGGGCGAGTAAGTATGACTCATACTATGGGGGTATATGGGACTTAGGACTTTCCAAATTTCCATACATCATCATATCCATATCATCATAACATCATAGGCATCATAACATCCCAAGCATAAACATAGCATATTCGTACAAGGAGTTTGTGATGTCCAACAATGCCTCTAGTACAGAAAATAGGGCTGAGGACAAGACAAGCCCCGGACTCACCCTAAAAGGAAAGACATAAGGTATCATAACATAATAGGTGGATAAAAGGTATCTTGCCCTTGGATGATAGAACTCACCACAAGTAACTCTCTATCAAACAAGCTAGCCATTAAGAGGTGGAAGATGATAGTGTTTGGTCCCTACATGGTTACATCATGTAGGCAAAAGAGGTGGAAGATGATAATCTCCGATCTCAACATGGTTAGATCATGTAGGCAAAAGAGTATGCATTAGTGCCTTTGAATGTACTAAGTATGCGAGCATGAATGCATATGAATATGAATAACCTGTAAATCAATGTTAGATGACAAGGGCACATATATAGAAAGAAGTTAATAAGAAAGAATAGAATATCAATATGCCTTGAAATCCATGATGCATAAATTCCATGATACTTAAACATATGGGGATGGGACCATAAACGACATCTTAAACCCGTGTGAGCTAATACATTAAACCGCCCAATCAAAGCCTCTCATCGGATGAGAGTAGACTACTTGCCAAAGGTAGCCTACACCATACCTTATGAACTCATCTTTTTGGTGTGATGGCCACCTTCCCTATGAACTCATTTTTTTCAGAAGGATTTCATGATCATCTCATAAAGAGATATAAACATAAACGTATGTTGGCACATACTTATGAGAAGAGAGACTTTATATAAGGACCGCTTAGGTCGAGCCCCCACCTCCAATCTCATTTGGTGTTAGGTCATCATACCATGGGCAAACTTATACATATACATGATTTTAAAAGCCAAAAAATACTTCAATTCATGCATACTTGGGCTAAAAAGTCAAACCATACTTCAATTCATGAATACATGCATAGAAGCAGCTCATTTAACTTGTACATAGTGGTACGTAACACCCATAATGCTTTAAAATGTCATATCATAAACATCATGTGATCAAAATCTTGTCATACCCATACTTTTCTTGAAACATAGTAATAATCGTAATTGGGTCTTAGCCCAAATCATAAACTCAATAAAAATCAATGTTCATGTATGCATATGTCATGAATGATGAGAGAGTAACATGGACAATAGAGATTCATGTTTAAAATAACATAATAAGATGAATTCATACTTAAATCATAAGGAAATCAAAATTAAAAATATAATTAAGACTACCCATGCATAGATTTATAGATTCAAGAGGATATGCATGTTAAATCTTCATAAAATAAATGTAGTTCAATATAATAGGGCTTAAATCATATCAAAATCAACAATTAAGCACAACCCATATCTCAATTTAATCAAATCAACATTAATTTAAAAGACTCATATTCAAAGCAAATTTAAAATTCATAAATTAAGTAGTAAAAGCTTTTGAGGTCTTCATAATTAGAAGGGATCATGAATCAATCCCACACACCTTGAGAAATCTAGAAGAATTTAGAATGAAATTGGCTTGAATTGAAACCTCCTTCATCCTTAGCTTGAATCCCAAATCACAAGACTTGAAGAGAGAGTATAGGAATTGAATTCTAGAGTTTGAATGTAATATGAGAGTGAGTGAGTGTAAAGAGTGAGTATAATCTAATTTGAGGGCTTATATGGGTATTAAGGCCCTAAAAGACCTTTAAAATAAACCAAAATTACAAAAAGAGCATTAATGAAGCAAGCTTTAAAATGTTGTAAGGGGTCCCTTACTAGGTCACCACAGACCATACCAAGGGACCACGGGTTGTATAGGTGCCCGTGAGAAGATCCTCAAAAAATATTTTTTAGGTCAAGGTTGGTTCCACCGAAGGCTTCACAGTCTATACCAAAGCTCCACGGTCTGTACAAAGCTTCCGCACAAAGATCAAGTTTTGAGACGATGATTTGATACTTAGAAAAAATCTTAACCAACACCCTTACGGGGCCCCATATGAACCGTGTGGTAGTTGTACAGCTCGTACAAGGGTCTGTGGTAGGTGCCTTAGCCACAAAGTGGCTTTCAAGCCTAGGGCACCTACCACGAACCACTTCCACAGTCAGTGGTGAGCACCACGAGTCCTAAAGGGCTCAGTGGAGGGACACTTGGTCTTGAACTCCACCATAAGCCAAAACACACCACACATAAGGCCAAGGGCAACCCCTAGGAAGCTCCACAGCTCTTGGACTCACTCCACGGCTCGTGGAGGTGACCATGAGGTGTTACCTTGGTCAAAAAATTTTGAAACTCGATTTTTTAAGCATCGCCAAGGCCTCCCTAGGTCTGAATCTTTACATCATCTCCCCCTTGGGAACTTTCGTCCTTGAATGAGCTAGAACAAAGATAAAAAGGCTGGACTTGAACATGGAACATCTTAACAAGAGGACACAATGCATAACTCAATACTTGAAAACCGTAGAATCATTAAAACTCATTTAGAAACATCCTTTAAATCATTTTCGTGCACATGTATGCATGTCATGTCATGAAATATAAGAGTGAAAGAATTTGGACCTTTTAGAATATTAAGAACCTAATACCTTAGGCATGATTAGATTGGAAAAGATAGGGGTATCATCTCATCATGTCCGCCTCCGCCTCCCAAGTAGCACTCTCCATATGTTGATTTCTCCAAAGCACTTCAATCGAAGACACATCCTTGTTGCAAAGCCATTTCACTTGTCTATCCAAAATTTGAACCAACACCTTTTCATAAGTCAAGTTCTCCTCAACCTCAACCTTCCAAAGGCACAATCAAACTAGGATCACCAATCAACTTCCTTAATATAGACACATGGAATAACAGGTGAATAGAACTCATATCCGTAGGCAAATCCAATCTATAGGCCTCATTACCAATCTGCTCAACAATCTCACAAGGACCGACATACCGAGGACTTAACTTGTTATTCTTACCAAAATGCATTACACCCTTCATAGGTGAAACCTTCACATACACCCAATCACTAACAAGGAACTCAAAATCCCTCTTTCTAATATACGAATATGACTTCTGGCGACTTTAGGTCATTTTCAACCTCTCCTAATAAACTTCACTATTTCCATGGCCTCTACCACCAAATCCTAGCCTATCAATGCAATATCACCCAACTCAAACCATCCCAACAAGGATTTACACCTTCTTCTATACAAAGCTTCAAATGGTGTCATACCAACGCTAGCATCAAAACTATTGTTATAAGCGAACTCGATAAGTGATCATCCCAATTTCTCTTAAATTCCAACACACAAGACCTCAACGTGTCCTCCAAAGTTTGAATAGTCCTTTTGACTTGCCCATCGATTTGATGATGAAAAGCGGTACTCAACTTTACCTTAGTATCGAGCCCCTTTTGAAATGATTTCCAAAAATGAGATGTAAATTGGGTACCACGATCCAATATAATAGACATAGACATACCATGTAACCTAACCAACTCTCAGATATATAACATTGCATAGTCTTTGGCATTAAAAGTAGTCTTAACCAGTAGCAAATGAGTCAATTTGGTTATTTGATCAATAATAACCCATAAAGAATCAAATTGCTCCCAGGTATGGGGCAAACCAATTACAAAATCCATATTCATATCTTCCCACTTCCAAGTAGGAATCTCAATATCTTGGGCCAAACTACCGGGTGTTTGATATTCCACCTTCACTTGTTGACAATTAGGTCACTTAGATACAAAATTAACTATGTCTTTCTTCATACCATGCCACCAATACACTTCCCTCAAATCCCAATACATCTTAGTAGCTCTTGGATATATAGAATAATAATCGTTTTGGGCTTCACTCATGATTACCGCTCTATGACCATCAAAATCCGGAATACACAACTGATTTTGATACTGAAGCACACCATCTCCCCCTTGGGAGAAAACCTCAACTTTCTTTTCGACAAACAACTTCTTCAACTCTACCAAAGACGGATCCAAGTCTTGCTTTTCCTTGACATCAACAACCACAGAAGACTCAACCCCATTTTTAACATGAATACTACCATCATTAGAGTCAGCCAATCTAACACCCAATCTAGCAAAACAATGAACGTCCTTTACCTACTCTTTCATTCCGTCATCAACATAGACTACACTACCCATATATAGCCTACTAAGAGCATCAGCTACAATATTTGCCTTGTCGGATGGTATTGAACACTCATGTCGTAATCTTTAAGGAGCTCCAACCACTTTATTTTCCTCAAATTAAGATCTCTTTGGGTGAGAACAAATTGTAAACTCTTATGATTGGTGAAAAATCAATATGAACCCATATAAGTAATGCCTCCAAATCTTCAAAGCAAACACCACAGCCACCAATTCAAGATCGTGAGTCGGGTAATTTTGTTCGTGCACTTTTAATTGCCTCGATGTATAATCTATCCCCTTACCTTGTTGCATTAGCACACAACCCAACCCAATTAGAGAAGCATCAAAATACACCACAAACCCATCTAAGTCATTTGGTAAAGTCAAAACAGGAGCCAATGTAGGCCGATCTTTCAGAGTCTGAAAACTCTTCTCACACTCATCCGACCATATAAATTTGTCCTTCTTTTAAGTTAACTTAGTCAATGGAGATGCAATGGATGAAAAACCTTCAACAAACCTTTGATAATAACCATCCAACCCAAGAAAACTCTGAATATCAGAAGGATTTAATAGTCTAAGCCAATTCTTCATGCCTCGGGCTTCTTTGGATCAACCTTAATGCCATCACTAGATACCACATGGCCAAGAAAATCCCCTTCTCCCAACAAAAACTCACATTTACTGAACTTGGCAAAAAATTGCTTTTCCCTCAAAGTCAAAAGAACCAACCTCAAGTGATCCATATGCTCCCGCTCATTCCGGGAGTAAATCAGAATATAATGGATGAAGACAACCATAAAATCATCAATAAATGGCTTGAACACCCGATTCATAAGATCCATAAATACAATCGGAGCATTTAGTCAAATTGAAGGACATTACCATAAACTCAAAGTGCCCATATCTAGTTTAAAAATCCATCTTGGGAATATCACACTCTCATACTTTCAACTGATGGTATTAGGAGCGGAGTTCAATCTTCAAGAAATAAGTAGCTCCTTAAAGTTGATCAAACAAGTCGTCAATCCTTTGCAACGAGTATTTTTTCTTGATGGTCACTTTATACAATTGACGATAGTCAATACACATCCAAAGTGACCTATCTTTCTTCCTTACAAATAACATAGGAGCATCCCAAGGCCATATACTCGGCCTAATAAAATCCTTCTTGAATAGATATTTCAACTGGTCCTTAACCTCCTTCGATTCCGCCAGTTCCATGCGATAAGGAGGAATGAAAATAGGCTGAGTATTCGAAAGGAGATCTATACCAAAATCCATTTCCATTTTGGGAGGAATACCGGGTAAATCTTAAAGAAAAACATCCAGAAACTCATTAATCACCGGAACTGACTCAAGAGTAGGTGACTCAGACTCCGTATCTCTAACCCTCACAATGTGATAGATTCACCCAGGGGTGGACCCACATAGAACCCGCCGAGTGCTCGAGCACCCATTAATTTAGTACTGGACATTATATATCTATGTAGAAATTAAGAAAAATTGGTATAAATATAACACAGAGCACCCATTATATTAATGTCTTGGTTGGTCCAATGGTTCAAGATAGGTGTTTAAAATTTTTTTAGTGTTGTTGGTCTTGAGTTCAAATCCCACTCTCAATACTTTTTCACTTTTTTGTTACTTTTCCTATTTTTCTTTATTTATAATTGCTCTTTTACTATTTTTCTTAAAAAAAAGATGCTATACAAATAAATATGTTTTCCTTCCTTTATTCAAGATAGTAAATATGATTCTCTTAATTCGTAATAATTGTCATGTTTTACTTTACAAAAATTAATTTATAATTTTCAAAGAAAAAATATATTAGAATAACTCAATATTTTAAAATTAAAATTTCGTTATTCAAAAACTATACTAAAAGTATTATAATTTACAATTTTTTCTACATCAATATGATAAAAAATTATATCTAAAACTGTCACACAAGATTGATATCGTCTGAATTTAGAAAAAGAAAATTATGACAAGTGAAAAGAAACATAGTGAGTAGTCGTTCATATTGATTATTTTTACTAGTGAGTTTAAATCTTATCGTCTTTTTATGACAAGTGTTAAGTTTATTCATTTATAATTTATAATTTGTAGCTAAGTGAGGACGGAGCTACACTGGCCCAAGGAGTTCATTTGAAATCTCTTCAACGAAAAATATATTATTTATACATATTTAAAATGATATTTTTTTTATATATAATAGATGTTGAGCACTCTTTGGCTTCTTGTGTATTTACGTTTTATGTTTTGAATTACTAAGTAAAATTTTTGATTCCGCTATTGTTAAGCTAAGAAAGCACCCACAACTTTAAAATCTTGACTCCGCCACTAGATACACCCTTTAGAAATCATTTTTTGGGCTTTGAGATAGAAAATAAACTGACCTTTGAAAGCGAAGTCACTACCCTCCCTTTCCAAAACAGACTCATTTGGAAACTGAAACTTAACCTTTTGGATTCAATAATCAATAGAAGCATATGAAGCATGCAACCAATTCATCCCAAGAAAAATATCAAAATCGAACATCTCAAGTTCTACAAGATCACAAGAAAGGACTTTATGCAAGACCGAAATAGGACAATCCCGATAGACCTTTTGGGCAACAATAGACTTACCCACGGGAGTATAAACTAAGAAAGGCTCCCTTAAAATTTTAGGACTCAAACCAAACTTAACAGCCAAAAGAGGAGTAACAAAAGATAAATTTGCACCCAGATCAAGCAAAGCATAAGAATCAAAATTGAAGAACCAGTCACCACATTTAGAGTGTCCTATACTTCCTGTCAAGCATGCAAAGCATAGAACACGTTGTCTTTGGGGACATCACCTTGAAGAACTCTTGGTTGGACTTGGTCACCTTGAGCTACTTGACCCTGACCCTTCTTTGCAACTTTAGGACGATCAACAACTTTGTGGCTCATCTCACCACATCCAAAGAAAGCACCTGAGGGCTTGAAGCATGCACCTGAGTGATTCCTACCACACATGTTACACCAAGGGGGCATTGGCCAACCTCCAATTTGTACCTTGGGATGAGGCATCCAAGCATTGGCAACCTTTGCATTTGAACCTTGGCCCTATTTGAAGCGACCATTTCCACTAACACTCCTAGAATTGGAGAACCAACTATCATAATGGGCTCTCTTAGGATCATTCACCCTCCTCTCTTTGAGTTTCTCCCCCTTATTCAATTCAGCATAAGTCATGATCCTGCAAATGTCCATATCTTTAATAAGCATAGTCATGTGACACTCTTTCACAACCAAATCAAAGATCCAAGAAATAAACTTGTGCATTCTTGCATGGGGATCAGCCACCAGCATAGTAGCATACTTTGAGAGCTTTATGAACTTGAGGGAATAATCTCGTAGACTCATAACGCCCTACTTGAGATTGATAAATTTTGTCATCTTAGTTTCCCTAAGCTTAAGAGGGAAGAAACTGTCCAGAAAACCAAACTTAAACTCCTCTCATCCAATCCCATCATCAGCAACCCTCTCCATCAACCATTGAGTATACGCCACTTGAGCCATATCTTTCAACTGATAAGCAAATAGTTCAAATTTCTTCTCTGAAGTCACCCCCATAAAAGTCAACACCTTAAAGAGTTCATCAATAAATTCCCGGGCAACCTCATCGGCTTTCGACCCATAAAACTCTGGAGGATTTATCCGGGTAAAATCTCTAACCCTAGCAGCCAGAGTGGAAACAGGGGAGGAGGATTAGCCTGCCTAGCTTGGTTGGTCACCACTTGAGCAAGCATGGCAACAACAGTCCTGAACTCATCATGAGTAACTGGCTCCCCCATAGGCTCTTGAAGGACGTGGTTCTCATTAATTGGGGCCTGTATTTGTAGAGGGCTCTTCTCGGAGGCATCTTCTGAAAGAGTATCAAGGACATCGTCAGAGTTAAGCACCCTTAATACACGGTCCATAGAATGACATAAGAAATTAAGAAGTGATAAGTTTTCTAAAACGTCATCATAGCCTCTCACCCATAGGTATGGTGCACTTCACACCTATGAATAGGACTCTACTCGACCCGACATGTTAGACTCCAAGGATTTCAAAACTATCACTTTGATACCAAGTTTATCATGACCCGATCCTAAGGCCTACGAGTGACATGGTGAATGATAACCCAAGAGTCCTCAAACAAATCTTATAGCATTCATACGCACATATTGGTTTGAAAGTGCATAATAATAGTCATAATCAATTATTGATACTAAGGGATAGGGATAGATGACTCAAGTTATGGGGTATGGGAATGGGACTCATTAGCACATAAAACAACACATACGTCTAAGGGATGGGAATCCAAAACTCAAGCTATGGGGATATCAAGGGGAAAGAGATTTGCATCATTTCACATAGCACATAGCACATAAGAACTAAGGTATGGGCAAGCATAACTCATGCTATGGTGGTAGATGATGTCACTTAACCCTACATCACTAACGGACATAGGGGTGGTTATCATTAACATATTTACCCAACTTTTGAGTTTGGGGTCGAATCCCGTAGGGAACAATGTATTGGCGACTACGTAGAGCATGGACCTATGGCTACTAGATTTTGATTCGGCAAGCGAGTACCAATAAATAATTCTAACTAAATAGGGGGAAGCTAAGCTAACAACTACTCCTAAATAAAAGAAAAACTAGGCAAGGATTAATCAAGCAAAGGAGCAAAGACAGGGAATATGAGAGTCAATCAATACCCAATCGATCCATCACACTTAGTATCAAATTAACTCTATGGGTAGGCTAGGTCACTTGTAATCACCACTCGGCTAGGATGAAGGCGATGTTTCGCAAGAGCGAACTATGGCCTCTAGGCGCAACTCACTCAACCACGCTAATGCTTCAGCAATTGATAGCAAAATCACCTAAAACCTTTGCAATTAAGTCCGACTAAGGTATTCAACACATGAATCCATGGCTATCATGCAAAACCCTCTACCTCTTGGCATATGCATCAAGTAAAGCATATGCATCAAAGTTAAAGATTCTTAACATACCCGTGATGATATTCATAGCTACTTCAACCTCTTGGCGGCCATGAAGAGCATAAAACCGATTATTTCTAGGAGCACCACCAACTGGAGCCACTTGTTATCCCTTCACCTTCCTTGGATAGTTAACGACCTTGTGATCCATGCTACCACATCCAAAACAAGCATCTGTAGCCTTTCTACACACACCTTCATGATGCTTTCCACATCGACCACAAGGAGGAATTTGGGGACCACCCCCAACTTG
>JBCEWC010017133.1:0-12686 GCA_038996855.1 Solanum aculeatissimum
CTACATTATTACATTGAGACCCTATTTATAGATACTATATTAGACTCTTTTTCCAACTAGGATACTATAATACAATCCTTTTCCAACTAGGATACTATAATACAATCCTTTTCCAACTAGAATACTATAATACAATCCTTTTCCAAGTAGGATTCTATATATTATTATTATTCTTATTCCTATTTTAAGTAGGATTGTATTTACCTATTCCTATTCTAACACTAACTATATAAGGTAGCTCTGCAGATGTTTTATTATGTTTTTCATGACAGGCTTGTGCGTTTTCTGAATACTTGTTCCTTTTCTCTGGTTTTCCTTATTCCCCATTATGTAGTTAATACAACTTCCTATTACTCAATTTATCAACTATCGAGTGTCAGCTACACTCAAATCACAAATTAGTTGGGTAGATAATATGAGTACTTATATCCATTTCACTATTCAGGTGGGCATGTTTTGACAAATTTAGTATCTATAGGATTCATCATAGTTAGACTTTCTTATGCTGGCATTGAACCTACCACAAGTCTCTTTCTTTTTCATGACTCAGGAATGGATATGCTTTCCAAAACTCACATATGCATAGTTTAGTTAATACAACTTAGTTGTTTAAAGTTCTGCACTTTAATAAATTGTGTTATGTATAAGTTTTTTCCAAAATTTCTATCTATGTTATATAAAAGGAAACCAAGTATGCATCATACTATTGAGTTGCTAGTAGTTTATATTCCGAGGAAGTAAGAAAAGGATTAATGACTGAAAGTTTAATTATGAAGTTCATTAATGACCAATATTAATTGTTAAAATTATTTAAACCTCTAATAACAATGCTTTATCTTCAGGGTGCGTGCAAGCTGGCCTGGCCAACATGATTGTAACTTCTGTGGAAGTTCCAAAATCTGTTGGAAGAGTGTGTCTGTGTTTATACAATTTCTAAAAATCTTATGTACCTTGTAGAACATTATCTCTGCTCTCCTGCACTGGCTAGTTTTTATAAGTTCAATCCTTGAAATGAATTTTTTCTTTGATGTGTCTGGAACAGCATTATAATGCCTTTTTTCCCTTTTCAGAGCCGAGGTTGCGGACTGTTAGGAATTTATGCTACACCCACTTTACAAGAGAAAGAAAATATTTTTCTTGATCAAGGATGGCAGGTATTTCCAATTTGCAAAACTGCTTCTTAATCCTTAGATATTAACTCGGCATACCTTTTTCTCAATACATATATATGTATTATACATACACATACACATATACTAGGCCCATAACCTATTCCTTCAATTCCAGGGGTAGGATGCTTATATTAGTTTTTATACAGTCCTACTGTATTTCCAATCATTTGCCTTGTCACCCCATCTTCTGTAATCAGGGATGGTAGCATATATGCTTTTCAGCTGAAGCTGGCCTTTTTCGCTGAAGGTCTTAGAGCGTAGTAGATAATTATACTAATTTCATTGCAATTTGTAAAGTAAGATCTATCTGGAAGAGAATAAAAGTGTTTTGCCCTGAAAAATTATTCAGAAGACTCAGGCCCCAAGCAAAGTTGCTTGCTTTTGTTGGATTGCAATGCATGAAGCATGTCTGTCCCCGGAAAATCTGCAAAGAAGAGGTTTTAATCTATGCAGCTGGTGTTTCTTTTGTATAGAAAATGAGGAGATAGTGAATCGTTTACAGTGGCATTGCAAATAAACTGTAGGCTTATCCACTATCTCTCCAAGGAAAATCGCATGCATCGATTGCTTCTGAACTTGCATTATTTGTAGGCTCAAGCTTTAACTCTCTATTTCCAGTTACTAATAATTTGAACTGTTACAGTTGCTGAATACTTAGCAGTGGTTCAGCTCTAATTAATTTATTGATTATGATAAAGCACACATGAAGCATAACTAACGGTTTGTTATTGATTGGTTGCAGAAGGCAGTTGCTTGGGACATGCTACGGGTTTATAGTGATTTTATTGAAGCTCAAGAAAGACGCAGGTTAGTATGAGATGTCTTTGCTAGATTGATATATGTAAACATGGGAATGACATGATTCATCTGAAGATGATGATCATGTGCTACATTCTAGAGTAGATTACTTCTTTAATGGGCATATTAAGCTGCCAAAATTTCATGTTTCAGTCAGAGCCTCAGAGGTCTATGAGTCTTGTTTTGCTCCTGTCTCTCTCACTCACAAGAAATCAAATAAGAAACAAATTATAAAGGTCCACATGCTAGCGTCACAGTAAATGTTTTAATTTGTTGCATGCACTAGGCTCTAGGTAACATGCTTGGGCACTTGACCTGTACTGGTTAAACTCTTTCATAAGTTAAGATAAACTCTGAAATAGTCTTCACTTCTTCATTCCTAATACAATAACATTATCCCCTATGTACACTATTGAGCTGTCACTATGTCTGCCAATATGTCTATTCAGATCTTCTTCAATAACAATCTCTCGGTCAGTTAGGTTCCCTCGGACCAAAATATCCATGTTTTCCCATGGAGAGTTGGCAATAATGATGTTGGAAGTTTCCGTTTCCCCTCACTAATAGATAATTCATCAATAATTCTTATTAACTTCGATAGCTTTGTCCTTAAGCTCTAATTGTACAAATGGTTCTGGTCTCCGTTCCTGTTTTTATCTATTTCACAGTATTGTGTTGCCCATCTCCAGTGGCCGATACACCTAATGAGCTAATTGTGTACCCGCGCCCGCCTGCTTAGCTGCATTTAAGTATGTATAGGAATCTGTAACACATTTATTTAGTCAAAGTGGCACCTCCAATCAGAAGAGTTAGGCATGTGAACTGGATCACAGGAGCCTCCCAAGGCACTTCGCAATTTCAGCCAATGAGCCCCGGTGTTAATAAATTTCGAAAAAGATTATTAATTTTTCGCCTCTGGTATACAATAGTTTTTTTGGTTTCAAGACCACCCAAAATCATTAGTTTTACTAGACAATTGTCTATTCATATAAAAAATTGATGCTAATGTGGAAAATAGCCGTAACTCTTAACTTCATAACAAAATCAACAACATTTCAGATTTTGGCAATTTATAATTCAAACCTTTTCTTTTCCTGCTATATTTACTCAATTGTTTTTCTTTGTTCAATCTTGCACTAATATAGTCCTTCCCTTTTAATCTCTTTTTCCATTCCTATTTATTCGGTCAATGTGTTTAAAAGGGTAGTCTGGTGCATGAAGCATCCAACATTCATGCAGAACCCGAGGAAGGGCCGCATCCTGACGGGATGTAACATATGCAGCCTATACTGACACAAGCATCAATGGCTGATTGCACCACTCAAACTCTTGACACATAAGTAACGGAGAGACAATTTTATCGTTGCTCCAATGTGTCATAGAGTTTTTTTTTTTTCAGCAGAGATTATGTTTTCCCTTGCACTCTTTAGTCCTTTTGTCCACTCCTAGTTACCCACAAACTCGAATTTAATTCAAACATTATGTGGCTAAATCTTGGTGTGAAATTCCTCGCTTCTCAGTCTTACTTGCCTCTCCGCATATGTGACAAATAGCTTATGAATGCACAATAGTTCACCTATCATAATGAAAGAAATCCAACTAAAATATCGAATCAAACTTGTTACTGTTGGATTGTGAGTTTATCTATCTAGAAATCAAAAACTATATAAACCAAACTAACTGAACAAAACAGTCAAAATACATATCCCTTCTCTTACCCTACATATAGCCTGTGAGGCTGTACACTAAAGGCAATGGTGCACTGGAATCTTCATATCCTGAGTCTGCTATTTGCCTATCTCTCTAGGTTTTCCCGTGATCTACATCCACTCACTCTCCTGTAGACTTCAGGTGATCTAAACAGAAGGACAAAATAATGAGGTTTGATACACCATCCATTGGAACATTGTAGAGGGATAGAATATAGAGATGCTTTTAAGATTTGATAGTCCTAAAATATTGGAGTTCAAATATTAGTATCGTGGGATCTCTTGCATTTTGGTGTAGGTTTGAATTTGTAAATATTGCGACAAATGATCTGATAAAGTTCACCTAGACTTTTGGTAGAGGGAGATAACTCCTTATATTTGTACTTTCCACTTTATCCTTGATTCTGCGCTGGTAAAAAGTGATTACCTTGTCGCAAAAAAAAAAAAACTAATCACAGTATTTAAGAAAGTACAAGAGAAACACATGTTAGAGAACATCAAATATTAGGCTGACCTGATGCTAATGTTTTGGTCTCCGTTTGTTGTTTCTTTGTATCTTTACAACAAACAAAATATGTTTTTTTCCTTACGAAACAAAATTGAAGCTTTCATATCTTTTAGACCTTTCTATTTTATAAAAGCTACTATGGTTTTCATGAAATATATTCTTGCCTATTTTAGTTTCTGATATATCCTTTTGCGATGATGAAGTTTGATTCTTCTGTGCACCTTCACTCTATCTACTTTGCGCTTCGAAAATTTATAACTGTTACTGTCTGTCCTTATCCCCCCCCACCCCACCCACCCACCCACACACACAAAAAAAAAAAAACTGTTGTAGTCCTCAAATATTTGCATGTGATTCTCTGGACAGGATTGAAAGATTGGAAATATTTGATGAATTTGAAGAGTGGTATATGATGCAGGTAAGTTTCTATTACTCTTCTGCTTTTGACTGCAAAATATATTCAGTGTGCTTGCATTCTATACCCCCATGAAAGTTGAGCACGTTGTTCCAGATTTGTTGATGGTTGTCTATTTTTCCTTTGCACCGCAAGTTTCTGACTAGTATATCTGGTATTTGGCATCGTGTTGTATTTACGGTCTGTAACCGCTAGAAAATGTAGATGCCATGATGCAGAGTGCAGGCTGCTTTATTTTGATTTGCCCTTTTCCAAGGCTTTGCCTTTTCTAAACCTTAATGCTTTCAAGGATCAAGATGCTCTTTCCTTTATTTTTTACTTTTTAAAAATTTATTTATTTGCCTACACTTATATTCTCCTTTAGTCTTAAGACAACCTTTCTATATTACGTTTCAATAACAAAGTGATGTAGTAACTGAAAGTTGCTTTTACCAATCAAAATAAGTTAGTGACATAGTAGAAAAGGAATCCGAGATAGGTTTACTGACTTTTATGTCATGTGCTTTCCTACCTTTTGGTCAAGTGACTTTGACTGATTAAAAGTTCTTCTGTCACAGCAATATATTTGTATTATGTAACTTGGGATATTGTAAACTAGTTGTGATTAATGTCGAGAGAATTTGGGAACTAGAGTACAAAAAATTGATAGTCCTTTCATCAGTAGACCCTGTTCGACTAATTGGAGACTAAATATAAAAAAGAAAAACAGAATACAGTGGAATTTTTCATTATATTGGAATAATTCAGAGAACTGCTAACATTTCGTGAACTGGTATTGTTTGTTGAAAACATGTTATGTTAAAGCTACAAACAATATAAAGTAGCAGTGTTGTGGCAATTTGGATTCTAGGATCTGGCAAAATTTTAGCATCTATGCGAAGAGGTGAAATAAATTGGTATCGACAAAAAAGATAGTAGGTTTATTTAGCAAGGACTTGAGGGAGTATTTGAAAGACCAAAAAAGATTGGGTATAATGCATTCCCTTATTTTATACTGATAAAAAAGTGTTTACTCTATACTCGGGAAAATGCATACTTCATTTTATACTGATTAAAAAAAGCGTACCTTATTTATCTTGTATGATACTCCTTCTCATTCCTTTTTTTTTGTGAAAACCCAATTTCAGGAGCACTATTGTGTTACATATGCAATCAACGATGCTATGGTATGCTTATAGCTCTTCTACATTAAATTATGTAATTAGTTCCAGACTTCCAGGAGTATTCCCCTAATTGTGTTCCATCTTTAAATTGATGTTATACTTCAGGGTCTGTTCAAGGAATTTGGTTTCCCTAAAACACAGCCTACAACAAATACCTCCATTGCAACATCCACATAAGAAGAGGATCCTATCTAGACAATCACTTTTTTCCAATCTCTGATGGTCATCAGAATATGAATGTAAAGCTTGTTACCAGTTGTCAACTTTTCAGAATCAGAAGGGTTTCAGGTACTGAAAGGGTCTCAACCAGGTCTGGCTCCTAGTTAGGTGTATTAGGGTCTATCATTAGTGTGAATGCATCTATACATATATATATATTTTTTAATTTTATATAATGTTGGAGTGAAATGAATTTGACCGGAGCGTGCAATTAGAGTTCATACAGCGGATCCCAGTTTGTTTCGGATTGTCAGTTGATATAGCCGATCCCAACTTGTTGTGCATTTAGTGTTTGATTATGAAGGGGAAGATCCTCTTTTGCTAGCTGTTTGGCAAAAGCTAAAACGTGGTAGGGCCCCTTTGAGAAGGAAATTGTGTTGTTTTGGCCCTTGTTGTGTGGGGAAACACTTGCATGGTTGTTGTCTCCTCTTTTCTATTAGATATTAGATTCTCTTTTCTCTCTCTTTATATCTATTTGCATCATCCTTTTGTTTTTTTGCATTTAATTTGACTATTGTACCACCGAATTGGTAGATATGATAACTCAATGCTTCATCATGATAACTTTTGTACCTCAAAATACTATTCATAGCTATGGAAAAAAAAATACATATATTTTGTGTTCCTGCAATTTTAAGGTTACCATACATATACAGATTGAGTTAGCAAACACTATTTATGAATCTTGTACATTTAGCTGCAACAACAATGTGAGTCTCTTTACCTCAATGCATAGATCTGTATTCTTGCCTTATAGTAAATCGATGTAATTTGGTGTAAATATGGAGAGTGCATTGAAATTAAAAGATGGAGCCCAAAGCAAGAAAAAGGTGGTTGCCCCAAGTGGAGGTTGGAATAATGTAATGCTGACAAATAAAATTTGAGGAAAGAAAAAAGGGTCCCCCTTTGTGTTCGCCTTTTTAGGAAGGGAAGGGAATAGTATTATAGTTCCATCATTTTCTATGGATTGCAGCCCTATTTCACACTGTCTATGCTCTATGTGCCTTCCTGTTGCTGCTAAGTGCTAACAAAAACCCATTTTTGAGGAGATATATATACATAAACTAATTTTTGTTGCAGCTTTAAGAGGCCTCTTTGTTTACTGCATGAGACCTTCTTTATGTACTATGTTGTTCCTAAAATAGTTTTTAAGAAAAATAATGTTAGTCCAGGGTATTAAACAAAGATTCAATTCGTACTTGAAAAACAGTGAGCAATGTGACACTGTGGTCCTTATGTTGGCTTTACTCTGTTGACCTGATGAATTTGGACTCTTTTCACTGTATACATAATTTTATATATTGACTACATTTTGGGGTCTCAATTGGAAACTATTTGTGTCATAATTTTTCCATGTGTTTGGTGTGGATTTTCAATTTTTCCATCTTTGGTTGGTCAAAATATTTTCAATTGAAAAATAAGTTCTTTAAAAATGAGAAAAATGATTTCCCTAATCGAAGTAGGAAAAATAAGTTGTATAACTGACATTTCAAGCTTATTATCTCCTTTCAACCCTCCATCCTTGACACCATTCTCTCCGAACGCTCAGTTCTCACTCCATCCCATCCAACCTCAATGGTATTTTGTTAGATAACATATAATGATCTTGGGGTAATATTTTCTTACTTACCAAACACTAGAAAATAAGTAAGAAATTCACTTGTTTTTTCTAGAAAACATTTTCCTTTGTACCAAACACCAATGTATAAGTAAATTAACAATTGTAACAATGATGGTAGATAAACTCAACTTACGATCTCTATCTGCTCTTTTATTATGTTGAAGTATGTCGATGAAAAGTACTATAGTCCTCGATTAGGGTGGGATTATAGTCCTTGATGAGGGTGGTGTTACAGTTTTATTTTATTCCCTCAATTTAAAAAAGAATGATCTCCTTTTCTTTTTAGTATGATTAAAAACGAATGACCTCTTTTTTTTAGGCGACATTTTGATTTCAGCTTTCCACATTACATGTCTAGGGTCACAAGATAAAAAGACATTTTGATACATTTGATATAACTTTAATTTAGAATCACAATATTTAGTAAAAAATAAAAATAAAGATAAGAAAAAGAGAAAAAGTGAGAAAAAAAGAATGGTTTAACACAAAATTTTCAAACTTTTCACTGCTCTCTCCCTTTCTCCAATGTCCTTTTTTTAAAAAAATTTAAATAATATTCACACTTTCAAGAATCAAGACACTGATTTATTCTTTCCTTTTTCATCTCTTGTTTTTTTTCTTTCTTTTCCCATTAATCTTCTAAAAAAGGGCATTTTTATCATTAACATAAAGCTTAGATTGAAAATTAATGGTAATGACAAAGATTTACCTTTTAAATTTTACCTTAATATATTAAGAAAAAGTTTTTGATAACAATTGTCTCTAACACCTTGTTTGGATGGTTGTTATTTGTTGTATTGTATTGTTAGTTTAAATACGATGTGTACTTTGACTGTTACTTAAATTTTATTGTATCATATTGTTTAAATCAATCGTTAGCTAATGACGAAAAATCTCATTTTATGTAATGATTGATTTGGTGTGATCATGTTGCTATCTTAATATTTTCTTCTCATTTATCTTTTATTTATTATTTAATAATCATATTTTATTCTTTATCCTACTTTTTGTAGTAGTTGTACAACTGTACCTCATACTCTACTTATCTTATTGGTTTCTCAATGAAATTGTTGATGTGTGGCATTATATAACGATGTAGAATGATATAATTTATTCAAACATTGTGTGTCATTAAACAACACGTTACGATACGTTATGAAACAATACGTAATAACCATCCAAACATAGGGTAAAACAAAAACTATATAAGCATAACCTAATACCTCTAGAAATAGAGATGTTTGTAATATTTTGAATGCTTAATATTATTTATATCATATTAAAAATTGTAAATATAAAGATTTCCTTAAACACATTGATGAATCAATTTGTTTGATTCTTGTAAACATGTATGAACACATGATAAAGTACATTTTTAATTATTATGTATTGAATAATATTTTATGTGGATGAAAATCATACATCGAATCATATGTTTTATTCAGTTTGATTTGTATGTTTGATAAATCTATATAGTTATTTGATTTTGATTTAGATAAAAATCGAATAAAAAGCATGAATATCTTAATAATAATAATAACTTTTGATAAGGTTGAAATGAAATGAATTACACTAATTTGGCATAATGCTTATTAGTGAATAGTCTTTAATTTTTGTGAATTTTGATGGCTCAAAACCCTAAAATGTGAAATAATCTTTTTGACCAAATGTGAGAATATGCTCTCAATTTATTTTCTTCAAAAAGAGAAATAAAGTTACTCTAAAAAGAAGTTTCCTTTTCTTGCCCTATGTAAGTGTTTATCCCTTACCCAAACCAAAATCTTATTCCTTTTAACATTTTAAGGGAGAAAATTATTTATTTATTTTTTGAAATATTTTTTCATTTCAAATCCGACTTGAAGTTGTATTTCAAATTTGAAAAATAGTGAAAAATATTTAAAATTTATGACCAAACGTCTAATATTCGTGGACATTATAATTGGTTTATACTGTTTGCCAACATGATTAATCAATGTCTCTTAGGTTTTGATCTTTTGCATTTGTCTTAATGAATTATTTGCATTTTTGTAATGTCCATTTGTCCCTAAATTGTCGATTTGGTCCTAAATATAAAACTTTATGCTTTAAGAGGCTCATGCTTTGGATTTCGAAATCAATTATTTTTTTTTTACATAATAAACGCGATAATTCTGATATTTTATATATTTAAGATGAATATTATTATTTGTTATTTTTGGATATAAATAATTATCGTTTAATTTATTGACTCACTTATTTATTAACTTAATTCATTTTAATCTGTTCAAATTTAATCTAACATATTCATCTCTCACTTCTACACCATGCTACTGCGAATTATAATATAATTAAGTACAAAATACAATTATGTTCTTGTAATCAATGTACGTATTAATTTTCAAATGATATTCAAGCAATATAGCTATCTTTTTTCTTCAAATTAAAATGGAGAATGGTTTGAGATCAATTTGATTGGGCACAAACCACTATATTTTTCCAAAATATAATTATTTTTTAAAATGGAATAATATCATCTCTTTTTAATTCTAATATGTATAATATAGTTTGACTATGCACCAAATTTAAGAAATATGATTAAATTTTGTAATGCTCCTAAACTATTCTAAAAAAGATTACATTTTTTGTCAAGAAAATTGGATTAACATGTTAATAATATCATAAAATAAAGAAATATGCTAAAAAGAAAAGTATATTAGTCCAATATATAAATTAGGTTAGAGGAAAGTCTATTTACTGTGTACTTAGTTTTTTTCTTTTTAGAAAAAAAAAAAATTGGAGGCAAGGGAAAGGAAAATGAGGAGGAGATTATATGTGGGAAATCAAAACTTCACCAACAAAGTAGAAATTCTAGTAGGCAACCAACTGAGATACTAAGATTCTCCTTTGCGTACTTAGTTTTTTTTTAAAGGGGTAGGGAAAGAGGAAATGGGGAGGAAGATTACAATGTGAGAAATCGAACCCTCATCAATAAGGTAAGAGTTCAGATAGTCAACCAACTGAGCTACTAAGATTCCCCTATGCATACTTAATTTTTTTTAAAAGAAAATAAAAATTAGGGGTAGGGAAAGGGGAAAGAAAAATGGGAAGGGAGATTACAATGTGGGAAATTGAACCCTCATCAATAAGATGAGAGTTCAGATAGTCGATCAATTGAACTATTAAAATTTCCCTCTGCATACTCTTTTTTTTTTTTAAATTTGGAGCTAAGGGAAGGAGAAATGGAGAGGGAGATTACAATGCGAGAAATTAAACCCTTATTAATAAGGTAAGAATTCAAATAATCAATCAACTGAAGTATTAAGATTTCGCTCGTACTTAGTTTGATTCCCAAGAAATGATTTTTTTTTAATCATTACATGTATAGCAATAAGTAGAATTAAGACAAGAATCAACCAAAATGACATTAGAAATAATAGTAGAATTAAGACAACAATCAACCAAAAAAAGAAAACAGTCTAAAGCAGGCCAAAAAAATTCAATTTATCAATTCCAAGATCCCAAAGCAGACTACTAATTGGTTGTGTGCCAGCTGCCACCCATATCTAAACTTAATACAAAAAACAGCCTTTCTATGCTATAAACCAAAAACTTTAATCAAACATTATACACTATTATTTTAATCATATCTTCTTTTGGAAACCCTGTTTCTATTGAAAAATTAAATAAAATATTTCAAGTGGACCCAGTTATTTTGATTTTGACTTGAAGCTTTCATATTGAGGGTCTTAAGTTTGAAATTCCTTATCAGCGAAAGCAAATAGTTTGCATTCTGGGTCGAGTTCGTCCCACAAAATTTATCTAGTATGGATTACTTCTGTTAAAAATAGAGATTTACCCTTTACGCACCCAAAGAGTGACAATCGAGTTCCCCTTTGTCATGAAAAATATGAAATAAATATCTTGAGCATTCCAAACCTAATAAAAAACATAGTAAAACTATTAGACTCTTTTCGTATTATCCTTAAGAGTAGGAGAATCAACACATTTAATTTTAAGCTAATTTAACCATTATTTTCTTGATCTTTATATATTTTTGCTCATTCAATACATTAAATATAATTTTTTTTATTTTACTTATTTGTTTTAGGAAATCAAGAGAGAATATTCTTTTTCATTATAATTTAATTACTTTTCAAATTTTGTTAGAGAATATTGAATTTTAGTTTTATAGAATGTAAACATAATTTAGTAAAAAAGGAACAATTGGTTTATGTTTTTTGCTTCTTTCTTTTTTTCAAAGAAAAGTAACATTAGCTTATGCTTTTTTAAGGGGGTAAAATAAAAATTGGACAAGTGAAAAAGGACGTTGAGAGTAATTATATGTAGATATTAACATACAAATAACACAAGAAAATAAAAAAAGTAAATTGTTTTTAGAAAATGAATCTAAAAAAACGTGAGAGAAAAGACGGGAGATTGAAGAGAAGCTTCACAAATTGATGTGATGGAAAATGAGTAACACAAAAGTAGTAGATATATTAGAGTAAAGTTTAATAAATAATAAAAGATAAATTAGAATTATTTAAATTTAAGTAAAGGTATAATTGAAAGGAAAAAAAAAGAACCATGTGAGACAGCCAAATAAGTTATTTCAAAAAGTAAAGGATTTTCATGATTATAAAATCATAAAACTAAACTAAATCATACCACGCGAAATAAGTTATTTCAAAAAGTAAAGGATTTTTATGATTACAAAATCATAAAACTAAACTAAATCATATCATGTAATTAATGAAATAATAAAAACAAACGTAATTCTTTAACCAACCATACCACAAAAAATCACTATCCAAACAAGCTTTAAGTATGCAAGAATATAAATTTTGTATTGATAACATTGTCTTAAAAATAAATTCTCCAATGTGTGAATATCGATTAATCGAATTTGATACTCCTTTCGTTCACAATTAGATGTTAAATTTTGACATGACACACCTATTAAAAAAACAATGATTAATGTAGCAAGATTATCACTTTACCCCTATTAATTTGTAGGACTATTCTTTTTTAATTAAATTTTTTTATAGGACTATTCTTTTTAATTAAATTTTTTTCATATTAACTTAATTGAATTGGGGTAT
>JBCEWC010017134.1:0-12686 GCA_038996855.1 Solanum aculeatissimum
AAATAGTCCATAATTTGGGATTAATGGCCAAATTTTCCATATAACGTTTACGCGAGGAAACGTCCGTAGAACTTCGTAAAAAAGGTCGTACAAGAACCCCAAAAGGATTATCTAAACAAATCAGCTGCAAACACAAAATGACCAGAAGAACACAATTGTTCACAGTCTAAAAACAACTCCCAAACACAGCTAATAAGAGGGGAAAACAATCGCAAAGCGTAAGACAAACATTTCTAGGCACACGAGCGAATTTTAACGGTAAAAATGCGAAGAACTCACCTAAATTGTTTAGGAAACTGGTGGGAGATTTTTCTTCAGATTCTCTACTATTTTAGGACGAAGATGAGCCATTTTCAGCGTTAAAACATAAAAATAGCCGACATATAGTTGGGCTTGACCCGACCCGGCCCATGACCCGATTTCCTGCTCAGCCAGTTGCGGTAAATGTCTCATAAATATTTATTCTGAAGTTGGATTAATACACCCTTTTGTGCATTGCAAACTAGACTCGTATACCTTCAATTTGAAGGGTCATGCACCTTCTAACTCCTTATAATTTTGGAGATATGATCTGATACATTTGACCCAAATTTAAGAAGGATTTCTTAAAGAAGCTTACAGTAAATTTGGCCAAACTTTATCTTGCAGCTTCCTTGACACCGAAACATAACATATTGGGATATTCAAATACCCCTTAAAAATTCATTATTATCAAATTATGCACTCTTAGTCCCATCCGAGAAGTGAAACTCAATTTAAATATTCCGAAAAGAGCGAGGTGCCACTTGGGCCATCTCCCTAATCCTGAATATGCATTTAGGGGATTCCTTTGACTTTAAACTTTAATTCCTTGATATTAACACCTATTTGCAGCCTTATTACCCTTAGGTTCTAGCCAAAGTCACATATGCCTTATACAATATTCCACGATCTCCCTAGTTTGACATGAAACTTCTATACACTCGCTCATCTTAAGCATTAGACATAAATATAGACCTCCAATCTGAAATTTAATCACTTCTAAAAATTGGTGCTCATTTGGCCAAGCCATATCATGCCCTATATACATAGTACTAGTACATGTGAAATGCGGGGTATTACATCTCCCCTCCCTAGACAGGCTCATGTCCATGAGGAATAAGCCCCTCGTGAGCTTGTGGAGGAACAAGTGACTCATACTGAATTTCAGAATATGGTGGCTATGTTGTCCTAAGTGGTGGCTAACCAAGCCTGGCTAACTAATCCCACGAATGGTGGCACTACAACTTCTAGGGTGAGAGACTTCACCCAGATGAACCCTTCAGAATTCTTTGGTTCAAAGGTCGATGAGGATGCCTAAGAGTTCATTGATGAGCTCGCGAAGGTGTTGACTATTATGGGTGTCAGTTTTGAGAAGAAAGTTGAGTTAGCTGTGTATGAGTTGAAGGATGTAGCTCAAGTGTGGTACAATCAGTGGTTGGTGGAAAGAACTAAAGATGTTAAGGTTAGTTGAGAGGAGTTCAAGGCGGCTTTTCTAGACTATTTCTTTCCCCTTGAACTACGAGAAGCCAAGATGACTGGATTTATCAATCTCCAAAATGGTAGCATGTCCGTGAGGGACTATTCTCATAAGTTCACTAAGCTGTCAAAGCATGCCCTATTTGGTAGCTGATCTTCGTGCAAGGAATCACAAATTCATTTTTGGTATCTCTGACTTGGTTGTGAAAGAGTGTCGTACCGCCATGCTTATTTGGGACATGGATATCTCCAGGCTTATGACTTATGCTGAAAAAATTGAGGGCGAGAAGCTCAAGGAGAAGAGGGTGAACAACTCCAAAAGAGCCCAATTTGATAGTGGGTTCTCTAACTCTAAGGGTGGTGGCAGATTTGATCGATTTTAACAAGGCTAAAGTTCAAACATGAAGCTTGCTAATCCAAGAGTGCCTCCTCCTAAGGCACAAGTTGGGGGTGGTCTACGAGCTCCCCATTGTGGCCAATGTAGGGGAAACCATATGGGTGAGTGTAAGAAGGCTTCAGGTGCTTGCTTTGGGTGTGGAAGTATGAATCATAAGATTTCAACTGTACAAAGAACACAAAGAGGGATCAAGTGGCTCTAGGTGGTCAAGGGTAGCCGATGGCCCAGGTTGATGGTGCTCCCAGGAATAGTAGGTTCTATGCTCTTCATGCTCGATAGGAGGTTGATGAGGCTCCGGACGTCATGACTGGTATGTTTAAAATCTTTGATTTGGATGCTTATGCTTTACTTGAACCAAGTGCAAATTTATATTTTGTAACTCCATTGATGGCTGTTAAATTTTGTTTGAGTCCTAAAACTCTAAGGGAACCTTATTTGGTGTATACTTCCGTGAGTGAGTCTATCATTGCTCGAAAAGTGTATCGGGGTTGTCCTATTTCTGTTTTGCATAAAGTTTTCCTCGGTGATCTGGTAGAGCTATAGATGTATGACTTTGATGTTATTCTTGGGATGAATTTTTTGCATGCCTCATATGCGTCGGTTGATTAGGCAAGTCAAATTCCAAGTTCCTAATGAGCCCGTATTGGAATGGAAGAGTAGTGGTTCCGTGGTTAAGGGTTGGTTTATTTCCTACATCAAAGCCCGGAGAATGATTTGCAATAGATGCATCTATCATATTGTATGGGTTAGAGACGTGGAGGGTGAGTCACCTACGCTTGAATTAGTTTCGGTGGTTAATGAATTTCTTGATGTGTTTCTCGAAGACTTCCCCGACATTCCTCTCGATAGAGAAGTGGATTTTGGCATAGATCTCCTTCTGGATACTCAACCTATTTCTATTCCTCCTTACCGTATGGCTCCAACCGAACTAAAGGAGCTGAAGGATCAGTTGAAGGACTTCTTGGAGGAGGGTTACATTAGGCCAAGTGTTTCACCTTGGGGTGATTTCGTATTATTTGTGAGAAAGAAGGATGGTTCACTCCGCATGTGTATTGAATACCGATAGTTGAATAAGGTGACCGTTAAGAATAGGTACTCGTTGCTCGGGATTGATGACTTATTTGATCAACTCCAAGGAGATACCTATTTCTCTAAAATAGATCTTCGTTCGGGATACCATCAGTTGAAGGTAAGGGAGTGTGATATTCCAATGACGGCTTTCCAGACTAGTTATGGGCATTTTGAATTTGTGGTGATGTAATTTGGTTTGACCAATTCTCTGGCAGTGTTTATGGATCTTATGAATCGGGTATTCAAGTCATTCCTCAATAGTTTTGTGGTGGTGTTGAATGATGACATCCTGATTTACTCTTAGAGTGAGCGAGAGCATACGGATCACTTGAGGTTGGTGCTTTAAACCATGAGGGATAAGCAGTTGTTTGCCAAGTTTAGAAAGTATGAGTTTTGGTTGGGAGGGAGGTTGCGTTTCTTGGTCACGTGGTGTCTAGTGATGGTATTAAGGTTGATCCTAAGAAGACCGAAGTGGTGAGAGATTGGCCTAGACCGTTGACCCCTTCAGATATTCGAAGTTTCCTTGGGTTGGCTAATTACTATCGACAATTTGTCGAAGGTTTTTCTTTCATTGCATCCCCTTTGACTAAGTTAACCCAGAAGAAGGCTAAGTTTATGTGGTCAAGTGTGTGTGAGAAAAGTTTTCATACTTTGAATGATCGGCTCACATCAGCTCCTGTTTTGACCTTGCCTAATGGGTTAGATGGGTTTGTAGTGTATTGTTATGCTTCATGGATTGGGTTGGGTTGTGTACTTATGCCACATGGTAAGGTGATATATTATGCATCTCGGCAATTAAAGGTGCATGAGCAAAATTATCTGACCCACGATCTCGAGTTGGCGGCAGTGGTGTTTGCTCTAAATATTTTGAGACATTATCTATATGGGGTTAATGTGGATGTGTTCACCGATCACAAATGTTTGCAGTATGTGTTCACCCAAAGGGATCTTAACTTGAGACAAAGAAGATGGTTGGAACTTTTCAAGGATTATGACATGAGTATCCTTTATCATCCCAACAAGACGAATGTCATAGCGGATACCCTTAGTAGGCTATCTATGGGGAGTTTGTCATATGTGGATGAAGGTAAAAAGGAGATAATAAGGGACGTGCATCATTTGGCTAGATTAGGTGTTAGGTTGCCTAATTTGGAAAATGGTGGTATTCTTGTTCAAAGCGGATCTGAGTCTTCAGTGGTGGTTGATGTTAAGGCAAAGCAAGATTTAGACCCTTCCTTGGTTGAGTTAAAGAATTTGGTTGCCGAGAGGAAGATTGAGTTATTCCCCCGGGGGGAGATGGCGTGCTACAGTATCAAGACCAATTATGCGTTCCAAATGTCGATGGCCTAAGGGAAGTTATCATGGGTAAAGCTTATAATTCCCAATATTCTATTCATCCAAGGTCTATTAAGATGCATCGGGACCTAAGGGAAGTGTATTGGTTGCATGGCATGAAAAAGGACATAGCCAAGTTCATGTCGGAATGTCCGAATTGCCAATAACTGAAGGTGGAACACCAAAGGCTCGGCGGGTTGGCCCAAGATATTGCAATTCCTACTTGGGAGTGGGAAGATGTGAATATGGACTTTGTTGTTGGGTTACCCCGTACTCATAAATAGTTTGACTCAATATGGGTTGTTGTTGACCGAATGACTAAGTTAGCTCACTTCTTATCGGTCAAGATGACTTATAGTGCCGAAGAGTATGTTGAGATATATATCCGGCAGTTGGTAAGGTTACATGGAATACCGAGGTCTATCATATTAGATCATGGTACTCAATTTACTTCTCACTTTTAGAGATCATTTCAGAAGGGACTTGGCACTAGAATTAAATTAAGCACCAGTTTCCATCCCCAAACCGATGGGCAAACCAAGAGGACAATTCAAACCTTGGAGGATTTGTTAAGGGCTTGTGTGTTAGAGTTCAAAGGAAATTGGGATGATCATATACCACTTATCAAATTTTCCTACAACAATAGTTTCCATGCTAGCATCGGTATGGCTCCGTTTGAAATTTGTATGGTAGGAGGTGTAAATCTCCGATGGGGTAGTTCAAAATAGTTGAGGCGGCATTGGTAGGCCCAGGCTTGGTTATTGAGGCCATAGATAAGGTGAATTTAATTAGGGAGAGGTTGAGGATGGCTCAAAGTCTCCAAAAGTCCTATTCGAATGTTAGAAAAAGAGACCTCGAATTTCATGTGGATGACTGGGTGTATGTGAAGGTATCTCCTATAAAAGGCATCATGCCTTTTGGCAAAAAGGGCAGGTTGAGCCCTCGGTATGTTGGACTTTATGAGGTGGTTGAACGAATTGGCAATGTGGCTTATATGTTGGATTTGCCTTTTGAGATGAGTTCTCTTCATTCGGTGTTCCCTGTTTCGATATTAAGGAAATTGATTAGTGACCCTTAGGTAATTACACCTTTGGAGGGTGTGACGGTTGAGGAGAATTTGACTTATCAAGAGATGCCAGTTGAGAACTTTGATAGGTAAGTAAAGCGACTTCGCAATAAGGAGGTAGCTTCAGTCAAGGTACTTTGGAGAAACCACCAAGTGGAGAGCGCTACGTGGGAAGCAGAGTCAGACATGATGAAGCGATACCCTTATCTTTTCCAATCTACTCAAGCCTAAGGTACTAGGTTCTATCTTTTCTAATGGTCCTAATTTTTTAATTCTTGAGCTTCATGACGTTGCAATATACATGACCTCTTTGGTACGGCTGACTCTAAAGGGCCATATCTTTTGGTACGGGATGAAATGTGTGGGCCAGGACCTATCAGATTGAAGCTCTTTGAGTTATCTTCGCAACGCAATTGGTTTCACTGGAATCAAAGTTTGGATGTGGATGTTATGGATTTTGAGGTAAGATTGTTTGTGCGAAAGTGTTCTGGAAAAGTGAAGGAAATATTGGCTAAGTCAGGGTCTCATGGATGAACCACGGACCATGTATGGGTTCATGGACCATGAGCTAGTCCGTGGAGTGATCTAGTGTGTGCCCTTAATGATGGACTAAGGCCCAAAACCAAGTGAGGCTCCACGGACAACTTCACGGTCCATTGACGCCTCACGGTTCGTGAGGGCACCCGTGGAGTGGTCCAGAGAGTTTCTTGGACCCTAGGCCAGGACTCCGAGCCAAGTGAGGATCCACAGACAAGTTAACAGTCTATGTGATGCCTCACAGCCTATGAGCCAGTCCGTGGAGTGGTCCAGAAAGTTCCCAAGATTTGTGAGCCAAGGTCGTGACCAAGTGTAGCCATATGGTCGAGTTCACAGACCATGGCCGTTGTACGGTCCGTGTAGCTGTCCTGCACCTCCAGTTCCCAGTTATTTTCTACATTTTATTAACGGTTAAATTGTAATTTTAATTGATTCTAGGGTCGTTTCAGTCTTTCTAAATTCTCCTAAAATCCCTGAATTGAACCCTAATCACTCTTAATTCATTCAATCCTTTGAACCTCTTCAAAGTTTCTCTAAATTTTCTCTCCACCTCCATTGAAGACAAGCTTAGAAATTTAGGGAAAATCAATTCTTTTTCAGAATCTTCTTATTTCACTTGGTTAATTCAAGGTATGTGGGTTTGATTCATAGTTTCTCTTTTAACCATGAAGACCCAAAAAATCCTTTTTCTTTAATTTGATAAATTTTGATATCTCTTGAACATGGGTCTTTAAGATTATCAAAGATTTAATTAAATTGAAGAGTGGATTTTGTTAAATTGTAAATTTCAAAGTGAATTGACCCCCTAATTGATGAATTCCATTGATTTCATGATGTTTCAAAAATGCATGTCCACTTGATTCTTCAATTCAAGTATGGTTATTAAGAATTTTTCTTTAAATTGATGATTTCATTATGCTTTGGATATCGACTTATTATATTAATGATTCAAAAGTTGTTATCTAATACCCATGCTACTCTTTATCATCCATGCGTTGCATTTATGAGCATGAAAGGCTTGCAATGATGAAATTCTTGATAAGGGCTTGACCCTCATGTTATGATATGACTTAATTTTGATAAAGATATGGAAATTGACTAAATGTGACCACATAAAGTCTATGTTATGGCTCTTTGAGAAATTATTGGTGTTTACACTAATCTTGATATGATATGATATGTTATGATAAGACATGATATGATATGCTATGTAGATGAGCTACTCTTATTGCATTGGTTTTGGAAACTCTTATTTGGCTTTTGAGCCTAATTACAGAAAGACTTGAATTATGATTTTCCCAACTATGCATTGTTTTGAACGAAATGTCAAATCTCCATTTTGAAGTCTTGTATATGTATATGTATTCCCGTGGGATGAGACTTAGCACCGAGGGATTGGAGTCGGGGTGGACTATCTCCAAGGGTCCATACTCCTTTCCGTCAAACCATGTGCCAACATGGGTTATCTCCCTTGATGGGATTGACTTGTTATGTATCCCCTTCTTAAGGGTTGACTAGGGATCTACCTGGAAAGTAATCCAATTCCAACTAGTGGCTCGCTTGGTCTCGTATGTTGTTAATTGAGGTCACATCCCCGCTATGATATGTAGGTTTGCACTTCATGCATTACGACATGACATGGCATATTGTTATGAGACAAATTCCTTTGGCTATGTGCACTCTTTTCCATATCATGTGTGCCCTTGTCATCTATCCTTGTTGTAGGATCATGTTCATGTGCATGGCATACCAGCATACTTAGTGCATTATATGTGCTAACCCATACTCTTTATCTACATGATCTAACCATGTAGGGACCATAGACGACTTCCTTCTACCGTTGGACGACTAGTTGGAGACACTTGAAGTTGTTATTTGTAGTGAGCCCTATACTCCAAGGGCAATACCCACTTTCATCTACCTTATGTGTTTATTTTATGTTTCTTTAACTCATGACATGAGGATGAGCCCCGAATATGTCGAGACCCCACCTCATCTTATGTAGAGACATTGTTGAACATATCAAACTCTATTATATGTCATGCTATGTGTTGATTGTAATGATATGACTATCTACGTTCGGGATGGTTTCTTATGTCATGCTTTTATTTCCGCTTATGTTATTGTGATTATTGGATTGGGAATGTGCTTATGTGGAAAGTCCCTAACCCTTCTTGCCCCCATAGCTTGAGTCATACTTACCCACCTCTTAGAACGTAATTGCTATGTTCTATGTGATTCATGCTTATCCCATTCCCGACAACATCTCCATAGCTTAATCCAAAGCCCCAGAATCCCTTAGACTTATGTGTTATTTGTTACTTTTTATGAGCTTCCGAACTGAGCATGTGTGCGATGATGCTAAGATGGCTTGATTGAGGGCCCTCAGGTTCTCCTTCGCCAGGTCACATCTAGGCCCTACTCTTGGGTCGTGACACCCATTTGGAAATCAGAAGATGTGAATATGGATTTCATTACAGGATTTCCAAGGACTCGAAAGTAATTGGACTCAATATGGGTGGTTGCAGATAGAATGACAACAATACCCCATTTTTTACCGATAAAGACTACTTATAGTACTAAAGATTATGCTAAGGTTTATATTCATGAATTGGTAAAGTTGCACGGAGTATCATTTTCTATCATATCGAATAGAGGTGCTCAATTTACTCCTCATTTTTGGAAATCGTTCCAAAAGGGCCTTGGTACGAAGGTAAAGGTAAGTACTGCATTTCATCCTTAAATGGATGGACAAGCCGAAAGAGCAATACAAACATTGGAGGATATGTTGAGGGTTTGTGTGCTTTATTTTAAAGGAAGTTGGGATTATCACCTACCTCTTATTAAATTTGCTTATATTAATAGTTTTTATTCAAGTATTAGTATGGCTTTGTTTAAAGCATTGTATAGTAGGCAGCATAGGTCACCGGTGGGATGGTTTGAAATATGAGAAATGTCCTTAATCAGACCAGATTAGGTGCTTGATGCTATGGAGAAGGTGAAAGCCATAAGGGAAAGGTTGAAGGCTGCCCAAAGCCATCAAAAATCATATGCTGATATTAGGAGGATAGAACTAGAGTTTAATAAAGGCGATGGGGTGTATTTGAAGGTTTCTCCAATGAAGGGACTGATGCATTTTGGCAAGAAAGATAAATTGAGTCCTAGGTACGTAGGACTCTATAAGATAGTAAAAAGGTAAGGAAGGTAGCCTATGAATTGGATTTGCCTATGGAATTAGTTATGGTTCATCTGGTGTTTCATGTTTTGATGCTAAGGAAATGCTTGGGTAACCCAAATTCTATTGTTCCATTGAAAAATATGTCTATTTAGGAAGATTTGACTTATGAAGAAGTACCAGTTGAGATTTTGGACCGATAAGTGAAGAAATTGAGGAATAAGGAGATTGTATCTATCAAGCTGTTATGGAGAAACCAACAAGTTGAAAGTGCTACTTGGGAGGTTGAAGCGGATATGATGAAACAATACCCTTACCTTTTTCCTTCTACGCAAGCTTAAGGTACTCAATGTGACCCATTCCTGTGAAATTCTTATGAATGCATATCTCTTGTGAAGTTGCATGAATGCATGATCATGAAACTATTTTTAAATGATTTTTGATGCATAAGTTTGATGATTTTATGAAAATGCTGCTTAAAATCCATTATTTTTGCATTTATACTCTGATGATGACTGTGTTCCTACTCTATTCAAGCGTAATTTTGTCTCATTCGAGGATGTATGATCCCAAAGGGGAGATAATGTAACACCCTTCATGTTCTTAGGTCTGGAAAATTGAAAGACAGAAAATTTGTTGATGGTTAGGATGTACAAGCCATATTCAACCCATATAAGAACCTATGAGTCATAGATGGTATCGTTGAAAGTGCCCAGTGAAAATGGAAATTTGAGAATTTCTTAAAGTTGACTTACGAATTAGCAGACGGACCCATATGTTTGCCCACGACCTAGAAGTTGGTCTCGTAGGAAGGTGCCTTAAGGAACCAAAATTTGTTTAAGTCTAGAACCATGGTACTGAAGGGCCTATGGCCTATAAGTTGATTGACGGGTCATCTTTGTATTCATAACTCAAAAGCTGCAATTCTAGAAGCTCAACTTTTGTGACATCCTTATCCACGAGGCATGTTACAAGCTATATGTTTATCCATAGCCTATAAGAGGAGTTTCGTGGATGGCTCCGATAGTTTTTAATGAAGGGTATTTTTGTCTTTTCCAATCCATCTAAGTACTAAACTATGTCATTTTGACTACTCTAACTACCTTAACCGACCTAGTCCCTGTAAGTCCTATTCCTAAGTCATTCAAAGCCTTTAATCCTCAGAATTTTCTTAAGGTTTTTCAATATTTATCTCTCTAAGTCAAGGGTTCTATTGAAGCAAAAGTTTGAAGGTTTGACTAAGGATTTCCATATTACTCTCTTCAATTCTAAGGATTCTACTTAAGGTATGTAGGGATTCATTCACGGATTAGTTTCATCCATGAATCCCAATCCAAAACCTTCTTTTTACCAAATTTTATAATAAATTCTTATAGGCTTTTAAGCAATGATTCCTAATGCATGGATTATGATTTCTATATGATGATTCATATTAATTATGCACGAATTATGATGAATTACATGATCTATATGATTTTCAAGTAAAAGTATAAGATTTCACGTATGCATAGTTAGGGCTTAATGATTTGATGAAGTTTCAACTTGATTTAAATACATGTTTTATTCTATGAATCCTATTCAATTATATGATTTTGACTCAATTATCCATGAACCCACACTTAGCCCTAGTCTCCTATGATGAAGTCATGGATTTAATGATTATAATTTCAATTTGTAAAAGAATGTTTTATGACTATGATGATGCTATGAAAGCTACGATGATACTATGATAAAGAAGGTGATCAAAACCTTAATATTCATGATAATGATGTTAAGGTGGGAATGTCTACCCACACTACGATGAAAACAAAGTAAATGGACTATTCTTATGACATAATATTTTCATGAAAGCTATGATGACTATTTCCGAATTATGAAAGCATGATTTTAATGAAGTATGACTATGTCAAAAGCTATGTATATGCATGTTTATATTTCGTGGGATATGACTTAGCACCGAGAGGGCTTTGGTTGATTCCATAGTCTCTAGGAATGATGTTTATATTCTATGCCTTAAAGGTGTGCTTTTGGATCTAAGTAGGTTAAATGATGGACACTCATCGTGCTAGGTAAAGCCTAAAGGGTAGGGTCAAATGGTGGTTCTCACCGTGCTAGGATAGAGCATATAGGGAGAGGATCGAGTTTACCTTGGCAAAGTAGATTCCTCTTAGCTCGATGTAGAGTGAACATCAGGATTCCATATAATATTCCACATGGTCTTATGAATGTCGGTTATGGTCTTATTCCCACATATGTAACTTAAAGTAATGAATGGATTTTTATGATTCTTCTTCTTATGATTTTAAAGTTGCATGTTCATTCATATTGTATCTTATTCCATTGATGATGATTATACATATTGATACTATTGTGATGTCCCTTGATTCATGGCATAACGTAACAACCCAAAATTTTTTGAAATCTACTAATGGTTGGTATTCTATGATAACCTACAAGCCATGGTTGAGTTTGGGTAGCCAAGGGTTGAGTTTAAGTGGCCAAATGCAAATTGGGCTAGTTAGTGGCCTAGAGGGACAGTTTTGGAAGTCAACTTCAAATAGTCATAACATTTTATTTGGGATGAAACATATGATATACCACATATCATATTGAATCGCATTGAGTTAGCTTTGCAACACAAGTGGTTTCACTCAATTTGGATATCGGATGAGCGAGATATGGCCCTAACAGTGAGACTGTCTAAAATTCGGAAGCCATTGGAGATAGGCTCAGACAAATGGCCAAGGACATTTGCACGGACCGTGAAACTTTGCACGGTCTGTCTAGGGTCCTGTGGGGTGTCACAGTGAGCTTGGGGTGGCATGGAACCACCCCTAAGCTAAGTCCAAACTCATGAAGCCTTGAACGACTCGTGTGAAGGTTGACGGGTCGTTTACTGCCTCGTGGAATGAGGCAGTGGCTAGGACAAGGTTGGCTCATGATTTTGGCTCTAAGGAAGGTTGGACGGTGCCTTGAACGAGACGTCTCACCTTGAATGGATCATTTAGTGGTTCGTGAAGTGTAACAGAAAGTCCTCCGAGAGTTCGTGTGGAAAATTGGCTAAGTACAACTGGACGGTCAGTTGAATGGTCCGTGAGACTACTTGACGGCACTGTAGCTCTGTTTGGGTGCTGTGTTCAGTGAAAAGTTCCAGTTTATTAATGGTATTTTCATGATTTAATATTTCCCTAAGCCCTCTTTTTGTCCCTTAAGGTATCCTAAACCCCTAAATCATCCCCTAAACCCTTATTCATCCATTCAAACTCTCCTACACTCTATCTTAAGATCCTAAGGCTCTCTTGACCTCTGTTGAAGCTAGCTTGTAGAATTTAGGGAAGAAGATTTGATTAGGCTTGATCTTGTTGGTGGGTTTCTTGGGCTAAGGTATGTGGGACTTTATTCAAGGATCCTCTTTCATCCTTGAAGATCTTAAGAACCCTAACCCTTTTAAATTGATTTTAAGCTTTCCAATCAGTTATGGGTTCTTACAATATTGTTGTAGATTAGTGTTGGGACTTGAGTTCTGTAGTATTTAGGTGATTTAAACATGATTTTACACTTGATTTCATAGATGATTTATGAAACCCTAATTGTTCAACTTGCATGTT
>JBCEWC010017135.1:0-12685 GCA_038996855.1 Solanum aculeatissimum
TATGATGGCTTGATCGAGAGCCTTCGGGTTCTCCTTCGCCATGTCACATCTAGACCCCCTAATCGGGTCGTGACAAATTATTGCTTCAATAAAACAAGCATGAAGACGAATTTCTTTACATGACATAAATTGATAAAATATTTCAATTTCTCTTGAAAAATAATACTTCAAATTAATGGTATGAATTACCAATTTGTTGCTACTTTGACTTTTTTCATGAATGATTTAATTGCTAATATATATAATTTTTTTAAAATAAAAGTTTGGTTCTTTGGTGCACTAAAATTTCGAGACTCCTACACCGAACCGAAGAATCAAACTTTTTAAAAAATAACACCGACACCGAACCAAAAATCTGAAAAAGCGAAATCGAAGAACCAAATTCGTTTGGTTCGGTTCAATTTTTCGGTATTTATGCCCACCCCTAAAAAAACAAGCTTTTGTATTCTTAGTATCTCAAATGGAGCCAAAACGAGTAGATGAAGCTCTTAAATATGATTCATAGTAGAAAACATATTACTGGATCTTGCCAATTATTGGGTGATTCATCAATTTCATGGCACAACAAAAAACAAACTTCTGTGGCTCTCTCAACTACTGAGTCAGAATAGATGGCCATTGGAAGATGTGGTACTCAATTATTATGGATCATGCATCAACTTGAGGATTTTAATTTAAATTTCAATAATGTTTCTATTCTATGTGATAATACCAGTGTTATTAGTCTCTCTAAATATATTGTGCATCGTTGTAGGGCTTAATATATATAGACATTAAGCATCATTTTATTAGAGATAATGTTGAAAAAAGAGATTTTTTTACTGAAATTTGTTGATTCCGAAAATCAACTTGTAGATACTTTTACCAGACCCTTGCATGAACATAGATTTTATTTCCTTCGAGACAAGCTAAATATTAAAAGTTTTTTCAAAATTAATTAGTTCTCTGATTTTTTCGCTCTTCATTTAATTTTAGCGACAAATATTTTATTACCTTTCTTTTCAAAAAACTTTAACCATTCATTTGCAAGTATTACACCTCGGGAATGCCACTTCTTCGTCAGAAACCTCCTCATTTTCTGTTCCCTTTTTCTTTTCCACTTCCCAGGACTCCTTGTCCTATATCTATGACCCTTTTTACACTACTCATCTTTCCTCTCCTCTAAAATCCTCTCTCTCTCTCCTTCTTCTTCTTTCTCCTAAATATGACTCACACTCGTTCTATGTTTCCCAGAAAAGCCCCATTAATAATTCATCCTTGGAAATCAACTTTCTATCTTCAGATTCTTTTGAAGCAGTTCTCTATTCGTCCCTTTTATTCCAAAAAATGTCCTCCTAAAATAAAAAAAAATCCTAAAAAGTCTTGTTCTTGTCCCCCAAACCTCTCCGTACAGATGACATGCAAAATTTTTGGAGTATGGCGCAGAAATAGAGATATAAGCTTTTCAAAAAATGCCCTGTGATCCATAGTCATGTGGTTAATCTCAAGAAATTGGAGGATTCTCACTATCGTGTCAGTATTTTCATTTGAGTCCAAAAGCTCTCATTACTTTTGAGACTCCGTTGACTTGAATGCTATGAGGAACATGTTCACATGTTCTATCTCTGTTTGTTTGAGGATGAAGAAGATTTAGATGCTCTTGTTCTGGGAAATCGCATTGTGATAAATGAACATCTTTTTAAGGACATCTTTGGTTCTGAGTTCTCAAAGGATGTCCCATATATGAACGGAACCTAATCGGATGATTCTGAGGTCTCTCTGGAAGCAGCTAAATCCATCATTACTGAAGAAAATTCGGATCTATCCAATTTTGATCCCCTTATCTCTTGGTTTGAAAATAGAATTTTGGCTCAAATCATTGCTACCACACTGGTGCTTAGGGAAGGCTCACTCAGCAGCATCTCTAATAGGGATACGTTTGTGTTGAACTGTCTCTTGAAGAAATATCTCATAAATTGGAGAGTTTTGGATATGTGAATACATGCTTGAGAGTGCGGAAGACTCCAACCCTTCTGCTAATTTGCCCTATGGACTTCTTATTTCTAAGATTATCATTGAGTCACAGGTTAACCTCTCAGGATTTCAAGCCACCAAAATTTCTGCCACTTATGGCTCCAGGATGTTTACAAATATGGGGTACATTCTGATTGATACAAAGTGGCATAAGAAAGACTCCATCGAGGCTAAAATAGATGCGCCTAAGCCAACTAGGGTTTTTGCTAACTCCGTTGCGCTGCTTCTCCAAGAGGTAGGAGAAATTAAGTCCTACCTCACTTCTCTTGATTCTAACTTACAGGGTTTGTAGGACATTCTTGGGAAGGTACTTCAGCTCAGCAAGGATACTAGCACTAAGGTAGGAAAGCTCCGTCTGGATGTGCATGGGCTGAAAAAGGAAGGAATCCGCACTGCAAATGTGAATGAGTTGACTATCCTTCAAGAAAAAGTCACTATACCCAGGGAATGGAGGCACAATGCAAGCTATCCAAATTACTTCATCATTGGAGACCCTTCTGAAAAAATGTAGACCAGAGCCTCTCTAAAGAAACATGAGGTTGGGCATTCAGGTTCTTTGATTCAGTTTTAGCAAATTTTGATTCGGTTCTTCTGTTTTGAAAAAGTGTGCACCATATACCAAACCAAACTAATTCAGTTCGGTTCAGTTCATTTTATTCGGTGTTTTTAAATCAGTTTTTCAGTGTAAACTAATAAAAAATAAAATAAGGATAAAATCAAAGTATAAGACACGTAAAAACTTAAAATCATATTAAGTGATGATGTAGTCCCATGAAACACTTATTGTGCTTAAACAATTATATTTTCACTTTGTCAAGAACTTGCACCTCCAATTATTGCTTCAATAAAACAAGCATGAAGACGAATTTCTTTACATGACATAAATTGATAAAAATATATTTCAATTTCTCTTGAAAAATAATACTTCAAATTAATGGTATGAATTACCAATTTGTTGCTACTTTGACTTTTTTCATGAATGATTTAATTGCTAATATATATAAATTTTTTAAAATAAAAGTTTGGTTCTTTGGTGCACTGAAATTTCGAGACTCCTACACCGAACCAAAGAATCAAACTTTTTAAAAAATAACACCGACACCGAACCAAAAATCCGAAAAAGCGAAATCGAAGAACCAAATTTGTTTGGTTCGGTTCAATTTTTCGTTATTTATGCCCACCCCTAAAATAACAAGCTTTTGTATTCTTAGTATCTCAAATGGAGCCAAAACGAGTAGATGAAGCTCTTAAATATGATTCATAGTAGAAAAAGTATTAGTGGATCTTGCCAATTATTAGGTACATTCTGATTGATACAAAGTGGCATAAGAAAGACTCCATTGAGGCTCAAATAGATGCGCCTAAGCCAACTAGGGTTTTTGCTAACTCAGTTGCGCTACTTCTCCAAGAGGTAGGAGAAATTAATTCCCACCTCACTTCTCTTTATTCTAACTTACAGGGTTTGTAGGACATTCTTGGGAAGGTACTTCAGCTCAGCAAGGATACTAGCACTAAGGTAGGAAAGCTCCGTCTGGATGTGGATGGGCTGAAAAAGGAAGGAATCCGCACTATGAACAAGCTCCTCAAACAAGTTGACTCTATGAATGTTGGAGTTGACTTGTATAGTAATGAACTTGTTGTCTTAGTCCAAACCTCTTACTCTAACTTCTCCAAGAATGTTGAGCTCTCTTATGATTCCTTTTGCAAGAATGTTCTCAACACCTTAAAATATTTCTTGGGTAGTCTCTAATGTTTGTTCTATTAAGATAATTTCTTTTGCGGGGTATGTCATCTTCTTTTTTCATGTAATATTTGGGGTTTGTTCACCTGTACTATGTTCTTTCTTTCTTAGGCGCCATCCCTGACTATTTTTGGCATGCATATATATATTTGTTCTCGACACTTTTGGTTGTGTTGTTTTTCCTTTTTGATTCTACCAAGAGGGAGAAAATAGATAAACTCACAAGTTACATAAGAAAGTACGAAGAAAGGCGGATCTTCAACTAAGAAAGCACAGAGTAAGGGGGAGAAGTAGACTCCTTCAACAGGGAAGTCTCATGAAACCTGTTTTATTTGTTACTCAGTTAAATGTCATTATCAAAAAGGGGGAATTGTTAGCATTTGATTATTTTGATAAATGAAATTGTAGGATCACTCTAAAGGAGAAAAGACAACATCCTTACTCAAAAAGGAAAAAGAGACTAACTGCAAGGCCTTAACTCTAAAAAGGAAGGAAGAAATTTAGAATCAAGAAAGGAAGAGAAAAATTGCAAGCAGAAGTTGTAAAGGAAGGTAGACAAGAAATCAAAGTGAGATTTCGCCAGAATCATGGAAGAAAAATAAGTCATCATGCTATACAAGGAAAAATCTAAAGTCAACATTGGAAGGAATCCTTAATCAAGGAACCCTACAAATCCTTGATTGAAAGAAACTCCCTAGGGTCCGTTTGAAATAACTCTAATGTCTATTTTTCAAAGACGCTATATAGTCATTCTCTCCTCTGCAAAAGAAGTAGAACTCTTGTTGAAAAACTAGTCTTTGTTATTATTCTTATACTTACTACAAAATATTGTACTCCCTGAGAGAACAGTCGTAAAAAGGAGAGAAAGAGAATACTCTAGACTAGTTATATAGACAGACAGTTTGTCTAAATCTGATTTGTGAATCAAACAGGTTTGAAAGAAGTTCAAAGCCTGTAAATATCAATTCCTTCTTAAAGCTCTAATAGAAACCCTTGCAACCCAAGGGGACTAGAGTAAGCACCACAACGGTGATCGAAACCAGTATAAAAAATCTTAGCCTCTTTTACATTTCTTGTCTTTTTCATTATTATTGCTATCTGAACTAACTTGTATAGTAGTTGACTATCTTACGGGAGTAGTCGACTAAGAAAATTACTGTTCACCCCCTCTTCCCTTCTTGTTTATCACGTTTTGCATTTACTGATTTATTTTTTTGTTAACCCTTCAATTAAATGTAATTTACTTATGTTGAATGGTTTTTAATGTTTTTTCCTTAAACAATGTATGGTTCAATCTCTAAACATCAATTTCGAAAAATGGATAGGTTTGTTGGAAAGGATATTTGACATTTTTTATTAGTTTAACTCACCTATTAATATTTAATATATGATGATTGTAAAGATACGACACCTAGGCCTTACTCAACCCCAAAAGCTAGTTTATGAGGAGAGAATTGCTCAAGTGTTTATAAGCAGACCACAAATTCATTCCCCAACAAATGTGGGACTTTTACTCTGTCTAACCCCCCTAACACCTCAGGCCCAACAAAAGTGTGGACTGGGAGCCCAAAGAGGGATGGACCTCTGATACCATGTAAAGATATGATAACTGGGCCTAACTCAACCTCAAAAGCTAGGTCGTACGGGGAACATTGCCCTAGTCCTTATAAGTAGGACCAACAATCCGTTCATGGATATCGGTTTCTAAACATCAAAAAAAGGACAAGCCTAGATTTCTCTCTGCTTTCTAGGAAAATGAATCCACTAATTCCAGGTTCTTCTTCCTCGTCTTGTTGTTTGTATTTCTTTTGAAGCTCTTGAATTTCATTAAAGTTCGGTTGAAATTGAATGACTTCGAAATGATCCAAAATGGAAAATAATGAATGAAATCTAAATTGGAATACCATGAGAATGCTATGCCCTAGCGATGATTTTCTACTATTTTTAATTTATAGATATCGAATCCCATGCGAGAGATCTATATTGAAATGCTAACACCCATAAATGCTTTGAATAGTTCGCGTAATTTTCTAATTAAATTGAAAATTGTTTATGTTACTGAAGGTCAAAGGGATGAAGATATGGATTCATATCGTAGATACCGTGGAATGTTGAGAAGGATAGACGAGAGGAAACATGAGCGTGAGAGGAAACAAATGATAAGAAGATCAGTCTTGACATGGGAGTCACTGGAACAAGAAATGGATGAATTCCTTCTCGAGAATTATTCAGATGATTTAGACTTGGATATTCAAAGTGTCTCATTTGCTGAAACCGTTGAGCCACCATCAGATTTCATCTTGCCACTATTAAGGTACCAAAAGGAGTGGTTGGCTTGGTCATTAAAGCAAGAAGAATCTACATTCAAAGGGGGTATTCTTGCTGATGAAATGGGAATGGGGAAGACTGCTCAAGCCATAGCACTTGTACTTGCTCAACGCCAAATAAAGAAAGCAATTAGTGGTTCCAGTATATTGTCGTCTTCTCTTGGTACTTCCCAGGAACTCCCAATAGTAAAAGGAACTCTTGTTGTATGTCCCGTGATTGGAGCAATGCAATGGTTTCGCGAGATTGAACGTTGCACCACTAAAGGAAGCAACAAAACTCTTGTCTATCATGGCATCAACAGGGAGAAATATATGTATAAACTAGAGGAATATGATTTTGTCATTACTACATATTCCACTATCCTGGCTGACTATAGGCCAAAAAAGTCAAAGCAGAGCAACAGTGTTGGTGAAGATAAGTCCAGGAGGAAGTCAATTTTATATTCGGTGAAGTGGGATCGCATCATTTTGGATGAGGCAAGTCATACACTCATAGATTCATGCATTACAATTTTGTTTTCTTAACTTGGAATTCTAGGTACATGTTCATGTGTTGTTTATGCAATCTTTTTCAAGTTGATCATGTTAACTGCTGAATTTGTTGATTAATGCTTCAAAGTAGTCAATTTAGTTACTAGTTTTTACTAGTAAAAAGTAGTGTTGTTTAGTTAATTTGCAAGAAGTTGTTTGTTATTTTCAACTTGATAGGGTAAAGTGAGTGGACATGTTTATCCACTCTCTTTTAGTTGCTTATTTTTAGCTCAACTTAAATAGTTGTAAGCCTATTTAACAGGCCACTGCTGGAACTATTCAATTGCAATTAAAAGACTTCAAAAATAACCCTCTCTATTTCTACATATTTTTCTGAAAATACCCAACAATATTTTGGTATCAGAGCAATAGAGAGAGACAACCATTTCTCTAAATAGGGGAGGTCAAATTAATTGGGCGATAGATTGAAAGTTATCCATGGCAAGCAACAGTTTAATTCTTCTTCTCAGTCCCTGATTCCAATATTTAAATGAGAAAAATATCATCTTTGGAGTCTCAAAATGAAGACAATGTTCAAGTCCCAAGAGTTATGGGAATTGGTGGAGACAGGGTATGTGGAATCAAATCCGGCACTGGCTCAACCTGACAATTAACTACAAGAGATTCACAAGAAAGATGCAAAGACATCATTTCTCATCCAATTGGTATTGGATGATGCAATTTTCCTCGATTTGCAACAACAACAACCTCCAGATAAGCATGGAAAACTTTGAAGCAAGATTATTTGCACGACAAGAAGGTAATGACTGTGAAATTACAAACACTTCGTCCTGAATATGAAAATTTGGCCATGAAAGAAAAAGGTTATGAGCAGGAACATATGTCTAGGGTGTCTGGAGTTGTTAATCACATGAAAACATATGTTGAAAATATTAATAGTGAAACTATTTTGAGTAAGGTGTTGACAAGTTTAACCAAATGCTTTGATCATGTTGTTGTTGCAATAGAAGAATCTAAGGACCTTTCTACTTATACGTTTGATGAATTAATGAGTTCATTATTAGCCCATGAAGTTCAGATTAGTAGGTCCTTTGAAAAGGTGGAGAAGAAAGCTTTTCAGGCCAAGAGAGAGCCGTCTTTCAAAGAAAAATTAGAAGTTTCATATTTTAGAGGATATGAAGGCAAAGGTAGTTTCCGAGGTCGAGGCGTGGAAGAGGCCGAGCTCAACTTAGTGGTGAGCACGGGCAGTCAAGAGCAATATTCAGTGTCGTTATTGTAAAAAACAATGAGGCACAAAGAAGTTGATTGTTGGACTACGTAGAAGGATAAACTACAGCAGGCCAATTTCACCGAGAAATAACAAAAGGAGAGCAATCTGTTCATGGCTCACTCCGCAATAGATGTTGATTCAGATGATGTATGGATCATTGATAGTGGTTGTTCCAATAACATGTCTGGCAGAAAGTTTTTGTTCAAAGAACTTGACGAATCAGAGAAGTCAAAAGTTTGTCTTGGAAATGGCAAGGCAATGACGGTTGAAGGAAAAGGTACAATCGCTCTAAAAACTTCTCATGGTAATATGAAACTTCTCCATGATGTGCAGTATGTTCCTTGTTTGGCCCATAACCTGTTGAGTGTAGGGCAATTGATAACTTGTGGACACTCTATTTTGTTTGACGACAATCCTTGTAGTATTCAAGAGAAAACAAATTCGGACACAAAATTGTTGACATTCAAATGACTCAAAATCGAATGTTTCCTCTTGAAGTTTCATATGCTAAAAATTCTCCATTAGTCACCAAAGATAGTACGGAATCTAATTTACTGTATGGTCATTTGAATGTAAAGGGGTTGCAATTATTAGATCATCAAAATATGGTTCTAGGTTTGTCGAGAATTGATGTTCTTGAATTTTGTGAAGGATGCGTGTATGGGAAGCAAAATAGAAATTCATTTCCTATAGGCCAGTCTTGGAGAGCTTCTAGTTGTCTTGAATTGGTGCCTACTAATCTATGCGGTCCTGTGAGTGTTGAATCCTATTGCTTACGGATGACTACAGTCGTCGTTGCGTTGGTCATATGACTAGAAGTGAAAAGACTACTACCGCTATCACACAAGTGAACCAGGTTCTTCAACCACACAATCAGAATAGAGACAGATGCAGTAAACAGAGGAACATAAGATGTATTGTGGAAAACCTCCTTACTCAAGGGAGAAACAACTACTACCTACACTAGTAGGATTTCAGTAAGTTCACTACTTCAAACTGACCAATGTTATGGTTACAATCTTGCAACACTCAACACACTATCTTCCCACACAAACACTCGCAACACTAAAGAGCCAAACCTACTATCCATAAAGATTTCTCACAAAGCAATCTCTCTTATAATGAATGTCACTCAACAATAATTCTAAGTAGATTGCAATCAATTGAACATACAAGAAAACCTAACTCTAGAACTTTCTTGTATGCTCAAGTGTCGATTACTTCTGTGTGTTGGATCACCATTTCAGATTTGCAAAAGCGTGACTCTTCTAGGGTTGTTGATTGTCTTTTATACTTGACCCTAAAAGAGTCCTTTTCCAAGACTCTTTCATAAATATGGCACCTATAACTTTTTCTTGTAGGAGTCTTGTTCTGGTTCTGCTTCCTTATTTAATAATCCTTCTCTTTATTGGATTCCGCCTCTTTTGTTATATTCGCTTTCCTGGTGCTACATCCTGAACTTAGTTCTATTTGTCATCACCAAAATAGTTTAGGAGATCCTACAAAAGCCTAACAAATTACCCTTTTTGATGATGACAAACCATGTTGTCCATATTTCCAATAGATGTGATATACCTACACCAGCATCATACTACTTCTCCCTTTTGACATCACAAAAAAAATGAAGTACAAACATGGATAATTGTTAAGCAATGACACAGGCATACAACTAAGCAATCCCATATGGCACCACACAATAAAACTGATGATATTAGCCACATTCATAAGCACAAAAAAATAGAGATAACATAAAATCAACCAAAACAAACCAGGCATGCATCATGCCCATCATGTGTCTAGATGTGCCAACATATACAAAGCAAAAAAACATTATCTCCAAACAACAAAACAAAGCAAAAAAACATTATCTCCAATCAACAAGAGAACCCAAAAGAACATTATATAGAACCAAATGAGGAAGAAAGGGGCATAAGGGTTAAGGGTAGAAGACGAAAGAGTTGATCTAAGCATCTTCAAAAGCAAATCCACCCTGGCATTGTGATCCTGCTGCCGACGAAGAAGTTGGTCCTTGAGGCGACCCACTTCATCCTAAGACTCCACTAGTTGATCCTTTAGTTTATCTACCTGTATCTGGAGTCTCACATATACATCACGAGCAACTTGCAAGTCTAGCATCATCTGAGACATAGGTTCAACAGCCTTTGGCAGGGCAGGAGCAACAGAGATAGCAAGAAGACAATCACAATCGAATGCGGTGTCCCTACCAATCATATCCTTTTTAGTGAGAGGCCTACTTGCACCCAAAGGGACTTTGAATCCATTGAAGACAAGAGCCAATAGATTCCCAAATGTCAACTGATGAGAGCCTGACACAAGATCAATGACCCTTGCTATATGTTGAATGATTAATGTGGGCCAGTTTACTGGTTCCTCAAGATCATTGGCATTTTCCAGTCCCATATCCCAAATTGTCACCTTTGACGACGCTCACCCCTAGACAGAACTCTTTTATGCACCACCTTAAACAACAATTTCAAGAACAATGGCATTTCCCCCTTAAGCACCTTCCTGGGCATATCAGAAACCCTTTCTTAAGTAAACTTCGAGGTTAGGACATAATCTTCATCCTTCCTCCGGATATATTCCGCCAACCCCATAAATGGAACCCCCAAGATATCTGATATCGCTTAACCTGGCTACTCATGGGAAGCAAGGGTGGTCATCATTAATATAATAACCCAACTTTTGAGGTCAGGGTCGAATCCCATAGAGAACAATATGTCATCAATTGAATCGGCTAAGGAATGATAGCTACTAATTCGATTTGGTGAGCAAGCACGAAGTAAATTCTAACTAAAATGGGGGAAGGCTAAACTAAAACTACTAATAAGAAAGGGAAAATGGGGTAAGGATTGATCAATCAAGGGAGCAAGGATAGGGAATATGGGAATCAATCAAAACTCAATCGATCCATCACACTTAGCATCTAATTAACTCTATGGGTAGGCTAGGTTGTTTGTAACCATACCTCAATTACAACAATATGGTGTTTCGCAAGAGCATATTACTACCTCTTATGCAAGCCACTCAAAGACATGCTTGGCTTGAGCACTTCAAAGATAAACTCCCAAGACCATAGTCGTTGAGTCCTATTTGAGTACCTCAACACATAAACTCATGACTATCATGCAAACCTTCCACTTCAACTGCTCTAATTAAAGCAACAATTGAAGATCTAAGCTAGATTCAAGTTCACGACCTCAAATCATAAGTTAAACATGAAGGTAAGCATAACCCCATAAATCAATTTAATCATTTCAAAGTGATTTGGGAAGAACCCACTTGATTTTGCAAGTAAATCATAAACTAAGCATGATGACAAGAGAAATAATCAAGACCCATAAACAAATTAACATCCAATCTCAATTAAATCTATAAATTATGCATTCAAGAACAAGGAGAGAAAGATAAATACAAGTAAAGCTCACACTCTTTAATCACTCAAGAATTTTTAGAGAAATTATTTTAAATCCTTACTCTAAACTAAAATCTACACTAAGGTGTGTATTTCTCTCTTTAAATTTGTATACAATTTGTTCCCTCTATTCCCCGTATGAAGAATAAGGGTTGGGGGTGCGTGTATATCTAAATTAGGGTTGAAATGGTAAAATTCCGCAACTGCCCTGACGCTGGTCGCTGAAGTACTTCACATTCGTGGAGTTTGACTGCATTCACAGAGGTCAATATGTTTTTAACCCTCTGCGTTCGCACCGTAGCATTCTGCATAGCGAATGTTTGTCGTCTTCTACTCTGCCTGCGTGCCTGGACATGGCGCGTTTGCACCTCTTCATAATCCACAACTCTGCGTTCGTGGGTTAAAGGCCGCGTTTGTGGAGTGCAAATACTGACAAATACACTTCTTTGCAATTTCAACTCTTTTTAGCTCCAAATCAGTTCCATCCTCAATTCTTTCTAGCAGAGCCAAATCTAAACCATGTATAACTGAAATATACACCATTCAAAGCACAATTAGCCTCAAGTTATGAAATTAACAACTCAAAATCATAAGAAGAGAGTAAGAAATGAGTGTAAGTTATACACTCGTCAATATCTCCCAACTTAACCTTATCAAATACCAACTCAACACCCTAAACCCTCAATGTAGCAACACTACCCAACAAAACAGACAAATTCACCTAAAACTCAACCAATTATTGCTCATAGACCATCAAATCAGTGTCCAAGAACAGGTGTAACCACCCTTGTGCTACCAATTTAGTGCACATTTTTTGAACCAAGGGAAAATTATGCACCTCTAGGTGAATCACTCATCCCCGTAAAATCTCTTTGGATCCAAAATAATTTAGTTTCCCCATAGCCAAAACAAAATCCATATACTTATTTATCTTAAGGGGAGTAGTAAGAGAAATGGGTTCTAGAGACTTCTCAGGAGATGTAGCAATTCTAACAGGCGAGGAAGGGGTTACCGAAGACTTACCATGACGAGCCCTTTTGTGATTTGACTCTGCCTCATCAAGAGCAAAGGTACTTCATTTGTTGAGAAATAAAGGTCTTCGTGAATGGAGAGGAGTGTTTATTATAGAAGCAATCACTTTCTAAGGTTGTTGAACAATGTTATGATGTACATGCACCAACGACACATCATCTATAGAGTTATAAGCAGTCAGAGATAGAACGGGTGATGGGGGACAGGGTAACGTGTCTAGAGGCACTAATGTTGGTGTAGTGTGAGGCAAGAAGGTAGGGTTTGGTGGGTATAAAGGGAATGGAGGAGAGATTTCTTATGAGGAGGGTGAGGATGATTCATCAATCAGGCACTGATGTTGTAGGATGAGTACGGTTACATTACTTTGGTAAGGT
>JBCEWC010017136.1:0-12685 GCA_038996855.1 Solanum aculeatissimum
TAACATTAGTACCGAGTCCTCTTTGTAAGGACCTCCAAAAGTGAGAAGTAAATTGGGTACCACGATCCGAAATGATAAACCTTGGCACACCATGCAACCTTACCAATTCTCGGATATACACCTTGGCATTCTCTTCGGCACTATAGGTAGTCTTGACTGGTAGAAAGTGAGCCGACTTTGTCATTTTATCAACCACCACCCATATAGAATCAAATTGCCTTCTTGTGCGGGGCAAGCCAACAACAAAATCAATATTCACATCATCCCACTTCCAAGTAGGGATCTCAATGTCTTGAGTCAAGCCATCGGCCCTTTGGTGCTCAACGTTCACTTGTTGGCAATTAGGACATTCCGACACAAATTTAGCCACATATCTTTTTATACCATGCCACCAATACAAACCTTTCAAATCTTTGTGCATTTTGGTAGAACCCGGATGAATAGAATATTGCGAATTATGAGCCTCTTTCAAAATAGTCTCCCTCAAACCATTAATATCCGGAACACACAAACGATCTTGGTACCGAAGTATACCATCTCCCCATTGGGAGAAAACCTCAATCTTACCATCGGCAACCAACATTTTCAATTCCACCAAAGACGGATCTAAAGTTTTCTTTGCCTTGACATTAACCACTAAAGAAGATTCAGACCCATTTTGCACCAAAACTTTACCATTTTTGGATTCGGACAATTTTACCCCCAATCTAGCAAAACGGTGAACATCCCTCACTACCTCCTTTTTATCCTCCTCTACATGAGCAACACTCCCCATAGAAAGTCTACTAAGAGCATCCGCCACAACATTGGCCTTACCAGGAAGATAAAGCACACTCATGTCATAATCCTTAAGGAGTTCCAACCACCTCCTTTGCCTCAAATTTAAATCCCTTTGCGTGAACACATATTGCAAGCTCTTATGATCGGTGAACACATCCACATGAACCCCATACAAATAATGACACCAAATTTTCAAAGCAAATACCACCGCTACTAACTCAAGATCATGGGTCGGATAATTCCTTTTATGCACTTTTTATTGTCGCGAAGCATAGGCTATCACCTTACCATGTTGCATGAGCACACAAACCAAACTAATATGGGAGGCATCACAATAAACCACAAACCCATCTAAACCATTTGTCAAAGTCAAAACCGGAGCCGAAGTAAGTCGAACTTTTAAAGTTTGAAAACTTTTCTCACACTCATTAGACCACACAAACTTGTGCTTCTTTTGAGTCAATTTGGTCAACGGAGATGCATAAGGTGTATAGACCATAACGAGGAAATCGGGGAGCAACTCCAACCGGTGCCTTAAGAGGAGGCACTTTAGTAGCAATCCTCATGTTAGAGCCTTGGCCTTGTTGGAAACGGCCAAATCCACCAACCTTTACATTTGGCAAACCACCATCAAGTTACGCTCTCTTTGCCTCATGCACCCTTTTCTCTTTCATCTTTTCACCCTCAATTTGTTTGACATAGGTCATGAGCCTTGAGATATCCATCTGTTTAATAAGCATTGTCGTCCGGCACTCTTTCACAACCAAGTCCGACACACCCGAGATGAACTTGTGCATTCTTGCATGGGGATCCCAAACAAGTGTAGCTGCATACTTGGAGAGTTTTATGAATTGGAGGGCATAGTCCCTCACAGTCATAGAGACTGATGAAGGTTGATAAATTCCGTCATCTTAGCTTCCCTAAGCTCAAGTGGGAAGAACCGATCAAGGAAGGCCATCTTGAATTCCCCCCAACCTACTTTCATATCAACCACCCTCTCCATAAGCCATTGCCCATACAATACTTGAGCAACATCATTGAGTTGGTAAGCCACCAACTCCTCCTTTTCCTCCGAACTCACTCCCTTAATTGACAACACCTTAGTAAACTCATCCAAGAACTCTTGAGCATCCTCATCGGCCTTAGAACCATAGAACTCTAGAGGGTTCATACGAGTGAAGTACCTTACTCTTGAAGCCAGAGTAGTGACATTGGCCAGGTTGATGGGCCGAGCTTGATTGGCCACAGCTTGAGCCAACATGAAGACAATATTGCGAAACTTGGCATGGGTCACCTGTTCCTCAACCGGTGCTTGAGGAGCCATCTCCTCAACTTCCGGAGCCGGACGGGGAAGGGGAGCTCGTCTTGGAGGCATTTTCTCAAAGGACGACAATACCAAAGGTATGGCACGCATCACACCTATGAAAAAGACTCTAATCGATGCGGTATGTTGTACTCTGAGGATCATTACAAAACTAGGGCTTTGATACCATCTTTTTCACGATCCGTATAGGGGGCCTAGATGTGACATGGCGAAGGAGAACCCGGAGGCCCTCGATCAAGCCATAATAGCATCATTACACACATCATCGATTTGGAAGCGCGGAAGCTGAACATATAACACGTAAGCTCTAAGAGATTTGGGACTCAAGTTATGGGGACAATGTCGGGAATGGGAAAAACATGAATACACATAGCACGTAGCAATAATCTCTAAGGGATCGGGTTAATAGAGTTACACTATGGGGGCACACCGGGATTATGGGACGTTCCACATAAGCACACAGATATTCATGATACCCCTCATACAAATAATAAGCATAACAAGAGAGTACGATCATAATCAAAGCTAAATAGCATCGTAATACATAACCAAATGTTTAACAGACAAGCCAACATACAAGAATATAGATTTGTCCAACCAGCCTCTACAAGGAAGAGCGGGGCCTTGACAAGTTTGAGGCTCACCCTCAAGACAATAGAAAGTAAATACATAATGTAAAGTAGGTAGATAGACGGTGGCTATTGCCCTTGAATAAGAGGGCTCACCACAAGCAAAGTCTTCAATAGGATATAAAGCGTCGTCTGGTAGAATGTAAATATCTTCTCCGGTCCCTACATGGTTAGAACATGTAGACAAGAATATGGATTAAAATATTTAAGCACTAAGTATGTGGGCATTCAATGCATATGACAAATATAACATGACCAAGCAACATGTCAAGGGGACAAGTGATACGAAAGGTACACACGTAGCCAAAGAGTATTATAACAATATGCTATGCAATGATGCATGAGATGCAATCCTTTGATCATATATAGCGGGAATGTAACCTCAATCTAAAATAAAGGAGACCCGAGAAAGCCACTACCCAGATCCGGACTACTTGCGTAGTAGTACCCTAGTCAGGCCTTCAATAAGGGGATACGAAACAAGTCAATCCTTATCTAGGGAGATAACCCATGGTGGGACATGGTTTGACGGAAAGGAGTATGGTTCCTGTGGAGATAGTCCACCCACCTCCAATCCCTCGGTACTAAGTCTCATCCCACGGGAATACATATATACATGCAACATTTAAACCGGGAGACTTACATTCACTTTTAAAACATGCATCCTTAGTCAAATTGACACCATTGTTCAAATCATGTTCATGCTTAAGCCAAAGGCCATCAAGAGGTTACAAAATATTTCACGATTATTCTCAAAATCATTCCATGTCAATGAAATAAGAGTAGCTCATCTACATAGCTTATCATATCAAGCCTTCAATACAAATCAAAATGGTGCAAGCACCCAAAATGCTCAATGAACCAAAATGGAGAGACTATGTGATCACAAGCCTTTAATATAATATTCAAAACATGAGTTTCATCAAGAGTTTCAACATATCAATATCCATGGATATTCCATGAATGATGATCAAGAACATGGGTAATGGAATTCAAGCTTAATTTCTCAATTGAAAGATAATTCATCATAAATCATGTTAAAATCCATAAATAAGGCATAATACAAGTTACCCATGCTTAATTAAATCATGAAAGGGGCATGCAATTTGATTTATCAAGGGTTTCAATGAACATTCATAAATTCAAGCTTAAAATCATGTTTAAATCACCTAAAAACTACATCACACAATTCCAAACACTAATCTACAATAATAGTTGAAGTACCCATAACTTAATTGAAAGTTTAAAATCATAATTTAAAGGTTAGGGTTCTTGGCCCTTTAAGGATGAAAGAAGATCCTTGAATCAAATCCCGCATACCTTGATTTCACCAAAGGAATTGCAAAGTCAAACTTAGTCAAGGTCGTCTTCCCCAATTTCTTCAAGTTTTATTCAATGGAGCCCAAGAGGATTCTAGAATTTTGAAAGTGAATGGGGGAGTCATAGAATGGATGAAAATAAGTTAGGGTCTTGATTTAGGGGTTTAGGGGACCTTAGGATACCTAAAAGGGGCCTAGGGATTAATTAAATCATGAAATTACCATTAATGAAATGGAATTTTAAATGCCAAGCAGAGTGACACGGAGGTGCTACAGTGCCCATGAACCTTCCACATGAACCGTTCAAAGCTCCATCAAACTTTCCTTAGCCAAATTTTCAATGCGAACTCTCGGAGGACTTTCAGGACCACTTGACGAGGGGATTCACAGACCGTCTAGCTTCACACGGACCGTGTACTGGTCCGTGGAGCCACACTTGTCCCAAGAAACAACCCATAGATCAGGCCAAGGTTCTGCCCCACTCAACGGACCACTTGACGGACCGTTCCAAGGCTCACGGACCGTGGGGTGGTCCGTGAATCATGACTTGTGTTTTAGGGTGGTTCCTGGCCACCCCAACTCACTGTACCATGAAACGGACTTCCAAATAGACCGTACCATGACTCACGGTCCGTGGTTCTTGCCTTGGGACATTTTCAGGGCTTATCCCCAATGTGTTCCTAATTTCAGGCAGTCCCACTACTTTGGCCATAATTTCCCCATACGAACTCTGAATCAAGTGAAACCAGTTGAGTTGTGAAGCTAACTCAAAGAGATTCAATATGATATGTTGAATCTCACACGGTTCAACTCGAATCAAAAGTTATGCTAGCTCAAAGTCTACTGTCCAAATGGCCTATCTAGCCCACCAAATGAACTATTTTGCGTTCGGCCACTTAAACTCAACTCGTGGCTACAAAAACTCAACCATGAAAAGTATAACATCATACAATACCAACAATAAGGAGTTTTCAAAAAAATTTGGGTCGTTACAATTGAAGTCGGGGTGGACTATCTCCAATGGTCCATACTCCTTTCTGTCAAACCATATGCAAACAAGGGATATCTTCCTAGATGGGATTGACTTTTTATATATCTCCTTATTGAAGGGTTGACTAGGGATCTACCTAGAAAGTAGTCCGAATCTAAGTAGTAGCTCGCTCAGGTTCCCTCTGTTGTCGGTTGAGTTCACATCCCTGCTAAGATATGATCTTAGGTTGCATTTCATGCATCATGGCATGGCATATTATTATGACATACTCCTCTTTTGGCTATATGCATTCCATTCATATCACTTATCCCTTTGTCATCTCGTTTGGTCATACTATATTGTCATATGCATTGCATGCCTGCATACTTAGTACATATTTTGTGCTATCCCATATTTTTAATCTACATGTTCTAACCATGTAGGGACCGGTGATGACTTCTATCTTTCGTTGAACGATGAGTGACCTCCTTGAAGCTATTTCTACTTTCTATCTTTCTTGTATTGTTTATTTTCTTACTTTATGTATTGAGGGTGAGACCCAAACTTTGTCGAGGCCCCGTTCTGTCTTATGTGGAGGCTATGTTGGACACGCTAAACCTCTTACACATTGCATTATATTTTATTGGGATATTATGACTACTGGGATTTATTTATAGAAGTGATGTTCTGATTATGCTTATGATTATGTTTATGGGCTTGTGAATGTTGGGAATATGCTTATGTTGAAAGTCCCCTAACCCGGTATACCCCCATAGCTTGAGTCCTACTTACTCGCCCATTAGAAATACTTGTTATGTGCTATGTGAATCATGTTTACCCCATTCTCGACAACATCCCCATAGCTTGAATCCAAAGCCCCGTTTCCTCTAGAATGATTTGTCATGTGTTTACTTTACCGCGCTTCTGAATCGATGATGTAAGTAATGATGCTATGATGGCTTTATCGAGGACATTTGGGTTCTCCTTCATCATGTCACATCTAGACCCCACTTACTGGTCATGACAAAGATGGTATCAGAGCCCTAGGTTTGTGAATGATCCTTAGAGTCTAACATGCAGCTTCGAGTAGAGTCTTGCCCATAGGTGTGATGCGTGCCATGCCTATGAACGGGAAGCTATGATGACATTTTAAGAATTTGTCTTATTTTAGTATCTCCCTATGTCATGCTATGAGCTGTTGCGATAAGTTCCCTCAACTCTTGGTGTTCTTGTCGCTCTTTCAGAACATGCCTCCCAGAAGAGCTCCCTTCCCCCATCAAGCTCCAAAATTTGAGGAACAAGCCCCTCGGGCATCGGTAGAGGAGCAAGTGTCTCATGAAAAGTTCAGGAATGTGGTGTCTATGTTGGCCCAAGTGGTGGCCAACCAAGCCCGACCAACTAATCCTACAACTGTTAGTACTCAGGCCTCTAGGGTGAGGGACTTCACCCGAATGAACCCTCCGGAGTTCTTTGGTTCAAAAGTGGACGAGGATGTTCAAGAGTTCATTGATAAACTCCCTAAAGTGTTGACCATAATGGGTATTAGTTCTGAGGGGAAGGCTGAGTTGGCTGCATATAAATTGAAAGATGTGGCCCAGGTGTGGTATAATCAGTGGTTCGTTGAGAGGATGGTTGATGTCAAGGTTGGGTGGGAAGAGTTCAAAATGGCCTTCCTTGACCGGTTCTTTTTCTCTTGAGCTTAGAGAATCTAGAATAACCGAATTCATCAATCTTTGATAGGGTGGTATAAATGTAAGGGATTATTCTCTCAAATTTACTACGCTTTCCAAATATGCTCCCATGCTTGCATCTGACCCCGTGCAAGAATACACAAATTCATCTCTGGTGTCTCTGATTTGGTTGTGAAAGAGTATCATACAACTATTCTTATTCAAGATATGGACATCTCAAGACTCATGACTTATGCCGAGAAATTGAGGGTGAAAAGCTTAAGGAAAGGAGGGTGAATAAAGCTAAGAGGGCCCGACTTGATGGTGGGTTCTCTAACTCTAAGAGTGTTGGTGGGTTTGGCCAATTTCAACAAGGCCAAGGTTCAAATGTGAGGGTTGCTAATCCAAGGGTGCCTCATCCTAAGGAACACGTTGGGGGTGGTCCCCAATTTTCTCGTTGTGGCCAATGTGGTGGTAGTCACATGGGTGAATATAGGAGAGTTACGGGATCCTGCTATGGGTGTGGCAGTTTGGACCACAAGATCTCTAATTTCCCAAAGAATGTGAAGAAGGATCAAGAAGCTCCCGGTGATCAAGGGAAACCGAAAGCTCCGGTTAGTGGTGCTCCAAGGAATAACAGGTTTTATGCTCTTCATGCCCGCCAAGAGATGGAGGAAGCTCTGGATGTCATGAATGGTATGTTAAAAATCTTTGATTTTGATGATTATGCTTTACTTGATCCGAGTGCAAATTTATCTATTATGACTCCTTTATTGACTGTTAATTTTTGTTTGAGTCTTGAAACTCTAAGGGAACCTTATTCGGTGTGTACTCTTGTGGGTGAGTCTAGTGTTGCTCGAAAAGTGAATTGGGGTTGTCCTGTCTCTGTGTGTTTCATAAAGTGTTCCTCGATGACCTCGTAGAATTTGAGATGTATGATTTTGATGTTATCCTTGGGATGGATTGGTTGCATGCATCGTATGCCTCGGTTGATTTTAGGAATAGGCAAGTTAAATTTCAAGTTCCTAATGAACCCGTGTTGGAGTGGAAGAGTAGTGATTCTGTGTTTAAGGGTTAGTTTATTTCCTACCTCAAAGCCCAAAAGATGATTTCTAAAGGGTGTATTTATCATATTATACGAGTTAGAGATGTGGAGAGTTAGTCACCTGAGCTTGAATCGATTCTCGTGGTTAATGAGTTACTCGATGTGTTTCCTGAGGACTTGACCGATATTTCTCCCAATAGAGAAGTAGATTTTGGCATAGATCTCCTTTAGGATACTCAACTTATTTCTATTCCTCCTTATCGTTTGGCCCTGGAGGAGTTGAAGGAATTGAAAGATCAGTTAAAAGATTTGTTAGAAAAGGGTTATATTAGGCCGAGCATTTCACCTTGGGATGCTCCCATGTTGTTTGTGAGGAAGAAGGATGGGTCGCTCTGAATGTTTATTGATTATCGATAATTGAACAAGGTAACTGTTAAGAATAGGTACCCTTTGCCTAGAATTGATGATTTGTTCGACCAACTTCAAGGAGCTACTCATTTCTCTATAATATACCTTCATTTGGGTTATCATCAGTTGAAGGTGACGGAGTGTGACATTCCCAAGATGGCCTTCCAGACTCATTTATGGTCACTTTGAGTTTGTGGTGATGTGATTTAGGTTGACCAATGCACCAGCGGTGTTTATAGATCTTATGAATCAGGTGTTCAAGTTGTTCTTTGATAATTTTGTGGTAGTATTCATTGATGACATCTTGATTTACTCCCATAGTGAGCAAGGGCATATGGATCAATTGAGGTTGGTGCTTCAAACGTCGAGGGACAAGCAATTGTATGCCAAGTTTAGCAAGTGTGAGTTTTGGTTGGGAGAAGTTTCTTTCCTTGGTCATGTGATGTCCGGTGATGGCATTAAGGTTGATCCTAAGAACATTGAGGCGGTGAAGAATTGGCCTAGATTGTTGACTCCTTCGGATATTCGAAGCTTCCTTGGTTTGGCCAGTCATTATAGGAGATTTGTTTAAGGGTTTTCTTCTATTGCGTCTCCATTGACCAAGTTAACTCAAAAAAAGACTAAGTTTGTGTGGTCAAATGAATGTGAAAAGAGTTTCCAAACCTTAAAGGATCGACTCATATCAGATCTGATTTTGACTTTACCTAATGGGTTAGATGGGTATGTGGTATATTGTGATGCATCGTGTATTGGTTTGGGTTGTGTGATTATGTAACATGGTAAGGTGATAGTTTATGTGTCCCGACAATTGAAGGTGCATGAACAAAATTATCCAACCCATGATCTTGAGTTGGCGGCAGCGGTGTTTGCTTTGAAAATTTGGCGATATTATTTGTATGTGGTTCATGTGGATGTCTTCACCGCTCACAAGAGTTGACAATATGTGTTCACCAAAAGAGACCTTAATTTGAGGCAAATTGATGGTTGGAACTCCTCAAGGGTTATGATATGAGCATGCTTTATCACCCCGACAAAGCTAATGGTGTGGGGGATGCCCTTAGTAGGCTCTCTATGGGAAGTGTGACTCATGTAGAAGAGGTGAATAAGGAGATAGTGAAATTTGTGCACCGTTTGGCTAGGTTGGGTGTGAGGTTGTCCGAATCCGACAATGGTGAAATTCTTGTTCAAGGTGGATCTGAATCTTCCATAGTAGTTGATTTTAAGACTAAACAAGACCTAGATCCTTCCTTGGTAGAGTTTAAGAAGTTGGTTGCCGATGGAAAGATCGAGGTTTTCTCCCAAGGGGAAGATGGTGTGCTACAATACCAAGACCGTTTGTGTGTTCCGGATGTTGATGGCTTAAGGGAGATTATCATGAAAGAGGCTCATAATTCTCAATATTCAATTCATCCGGGATCTACAAAAATGCACCAAGATTTAAGAGAGTTGTATTGGTGGCATGGTATGAAGAAGGATATAGCCAAGTTCATGTCAGAATGTCCTATTTGCCAACAAGTAAAAGTGGAACATCAAAGGCGCGGTGGCTTCACACAAGATATTGAAATTCCTACTTGGAAGTGGGAAGATATGAACATGGATTTTGTGGTTGGGTTACCTTATACTCGTAGACAATTCAATTCTATATGGGTTGTGGTTGATAGGATGATTAAGTCAGCTAACTACTTACCGGTTAAGACTACCTATAATGCCGAGGAGTATGCTAAGGTGTATATTCTAGAGCTGGTGAGATTGCATGGTATACCGAGGTCTATCATATCATATCATGGTACTCAATTTACTTCCCACTTTTTGAGGTCATTTCAAAAGAGACTTGGCACTAAGGTCAAGTTGAGCACCACATTTCATCCTTAAACTGATGGTCAAGCCGAAAGAACAATTCAAACCTTGGAGGACATATTAAGGGCTTGTGTGTTGGAATTCAAAGGAAATTGGGATGATCATCTACCGCTCATTAAATTTGCCTACAACTATAGTTTCCATGCTAGTATTGGTATGACTCCATTCGAAGCTTTGTATGGTAGGAGATGTAGGTCCCTGGTTGGTTGGTTTAAAAATAGGTGAGGCGGCCTTATTAGGCCCAAATTTGGTTGTTGAGGCCATTGAGAAGGTGAAGTCGATTAGGGAGAGATTGGAGATGTCTCAAAGTCATCAAAGGTCTTATTCGGATGTTAGGAAGAGGGATCTCAAATTTTATGTTGGTGATTGGGTGTATGTGAAAGTGTCCTCCATGAAAGGCATCATGCATTTTGGCAAAAAGGGAAAGTTGAGCCCCCGGTATGTCGGACTTTATGAGATTATAGAGCGGGTTGGAAATGTGGCTTATAGGTTGGATTTGCCTTTGGACATGAGCTCCATTCATCCGGTATTCCATGTGTCCATGTTGAGAAAGTTGGTTGGTGATCCTAAGGCAATTACACCTTTGGAGGGTGTGACGGTTGAGGAGAACTTGACCTATGAAGAGGTGTTGGTTGAAATTTTGGATAGACAAGTGAAACGGCTTCACAACAAGGATGTAGCTTTGGTCAAGGTGCTTTGGAGGAACCAATACGTGGAGAGTGCAACCTAGGAAGTGGAGTTGGACATGATGGAGCGATATCCCTATCTCTTCCAATTGACTCAAGCCTAAGGTACTATGTATAATTCTTTTATGGCCCTAATTATTTAAATTCTTGAGTTTCATGATATTGCATGCATACATGAGCACGAAAATGAATTAAATAATGTTTTGACATGAGTTTTGAAAGGCTTTTGAAGTGATGCATGATCCATTATGAGTAGTGGTTAAAATGTCTATTGTTTGATTGTTGTCCTTAAGCCATAGTTTTAGCACATTCAAGGACAAAAGTTCCCAAGGGGGAGATGATGTAACGACCTGAAAATTTTTGAACTTCAAAATGGTTGGTCAAGGTTAGTGCTGAACTCATTATGGTTGAATTTTGGTATCCATGGGTTGTATTTCGTGGCCGGATTCGAAGGAATTATTTTGGTGGAAGGTTGTAAGGCCATTTAGGCAGCACTGTCTTTGAGAGGGCATATATTTTGGTACAAGATGAACTGTATAGGCTATTATATATAAAATCGAAGATCTTTGAGTTATCTTCGCAATGCAATTGGTTTAACTTAATTTGGATTTCGGATGTGAAAGTTATGGCCTTTGCAATGAGACTGCCCGTAACTGAAAATATGTTGGAAAAGGGTTCTGGATTGCGGTGTAAGTGGGGGACCACAGACCGTTTGGTAGTTCATGGTCCATGGTGGGTCCCGTGGTTAATCTAGTGTGTCCTGTGGGGTTGGGATCAAGCCCTGGACCAAGTGTAGCTTCACGGACTACTTCACGGTTAATGTGAGCCTTCACGGTCCGTGAAGGGTCCCGTGGGTTGGTCCAATGAGCTGCCTAGGCTCAGAGCAGGTTCCTGGACCAAGTATGGTCACACGGACAGGACAATGACCCGTGATCTAGTACACGGCCACTGGATGTCCTCCGTGAGGTCCTATTTTTTGTAAATTCTATCCGTTTCATGAATGGTTAATTTATAATTTTGTTTAATCCTATGCCCCTTTTGGCCTTTCTATGGTCTCCTGAGACCCCTAAAAGAAACCCTAATCCCCTTTTATTCATTCTAACAGTCTTTAATCCTAATCATGATATTCCGCTTATCTCTCTAAAAATATCCTCTCATATCTCTCTAACGGTACAAAACTTTTCTAACAGAAACATTGCCTCACCAATGGCGCGTGAGGCACTGGTGGATGGAAAACAGCCACCGGAGTTTAGCCATAAAGATACTATCAGCAACAATCAACCAAACCAGTGGTTAAATCATACAAAAAACGACACTAACTCCATCACCCAAGGTCGGAGTGAGGCGGACACTAGAACTATTACTGGGTCGGAGCTAGCAATGAAAATTAATACTACCACAAAGGCTAAAGTAAATGTGAACGAGGAACATCTAACAGTGTAAAATAAGAAGGACAAGGTCGAGGATGACAACGAACAGATTTGGGAAGAACATCATCTGGAAATAAATACTAAAAGGGAGGAAGTTTCTTCATCAACTTACCACCAGTCGAAGGACAGGGAAGAAGGGAACAACGTGAGAAGTCTTCTCGACAAGAACAAGGTACTTCAACTAAAAACTCTAATTCAAATAACTCGACTAGGACCAATGTAAATCAGAGCTCCATGATAGAAGAAAAGGAGTCTGAATATGCTGATAGGGATGCTCAAACCCTTAGTAGGAATGAGATAGAAAACCAAAGCAAGCAGGTTAGCAAAGGAAAAGAAGGAGTTGGGCTTCAAAACAAAAACTCTGATAGGGACACTAGAAACCATAACTAATTCCCCAAAATATCCAGTAACTTTGATAAGTTGCCTCACAAAGGATTAAGGAATGACCAGGGAACCAAGGGATTTAACCAAAATTTGAGCATAACAGTCAAGAATACCAAGGTCGACACTCAAGAGGAAAATAAGAAAGGCACAAATGAAGAACCTGCTCCCTATACAGTTATCCAA
>JBCEWC010017137.1:0-12684 GCA_038996855.1 Solanum aculeatissimum
ATATAGAGGGAGTACACTATTTGTTTCACCAAGAAAAAATATAACATGATTAAACCCTTATAACTTTTTTGTTTTTTGGTTATGATTGCAGTGGTTGAAGTCTAAAAACAAAAATGCCTTGTATGAAGCACTTGAAAAGATCAAAGCAGGTTTTTTTTTAAAATTTTAGCCCATATATTATAGTATTTGTGATGAGCGGACTCAAAATTTAACCACATTAGGTTGTAAAATGTTTTACATGTGATTAAGGACGGAGTTAGCATATCCACTTTATATTTGTCTTGGAAGGATTATAATTCAGAATTGATAAAACTCAATAACTTAAAAAATTAAAATCCAGAATTGATAAGACTTCAAATTTTTTCTCTGATCGAGATCATTTTAAGAAAATTTCCTATCTAACCATTTTTATTTTTATTTTTTGGGTTTCAGAGCTTATGCTGCTGGGGTTCATATCATTGTTGCTAACAGTAGGTCAAAGTCCAATTTCCAACATATGTGTATCAGAAAAAGTTGGAAATTCATGGCATCCATGTAGTAAGCAAAAAGATGAAAGTACAATTAATGATGAAGAAATTTCAGCCGACTTGTCCGAGCAACACCGCCGGAGACTTCTTACGGAGGCTGCCGCTGGTGGCGTTCGACGAATGTTGGCTGGTGGCGGTGGAGATGACAAATGCGCAGCCAAGGCATGACTTTAATTAACTAATTTCTCTAATTTTCATTATTGATTCTAGTTACCAATTTTGAACAATTTAGACATATGAGACTTCCTCGAAAGTTCCTTTATCAAAGGGGAATCTTGAATGATTAACCATATCAAATCATTCGTAAAGACAAACAAATGTTTTTTTTTAATTGTTGCAGGGGAAAGTACCATTTGTGTCTGCTGATGGGATTCATCAATTACACATTTTCATCTTTGCGCTGGCTGTTTTTCACGTTCTCTATTGTATTACAACTTTGGCTTTGGGAAGAGCTAAGGTAATTCTTTTGACTTTTTTTTTTCCGAGGAATTAACATCTTTTTGAAAAGACGTTATAGTTTTCTTTTTTATGACAATTGAGAGGTTGGCACTGAGTATTTCAGAAGAAAAAAGGTCAAATAACAAGACAAGATCATACGTCGGTTTAGCTCCACAAGTCTCCAAACATCTGATTGAAAAAAGTACAACACTCATTTTGTATTTTTTTTTAATTTTCAGATGAGAAGTTGGAAGTCATGGGAAAATGAAACCAAAACAGCTGAATACGAATTTTCTCACGGTAAAGAAAATTCAAATTACATCTTCTTTTAACGTTCATTTGAATATAGATAATATTTTTATGTCTAATAATTACGTAAGTATGTATATTTGGAAAAGTAAAATATTTGTCCTAGAAGAAGTAATTAATTAATCTGATAACTAATATCATCTTACATACGTGGCAGATCCTGAGAGGTTTCGATTTACGAGGGAAACATCATTTGGAAGAAGACACTTGAGCTTTTGGACCAAAAATCCTATCCTACTTTGGATTGTAAGCAAATGCTATTCATATCTTTCCCTTTTCCTATTATTTTTAATGTATATAAAATATTAATAGGTTATTAAAATTTGACTAATATTTTTAAGATAAACCGAGTTACATCAACTTATTGGGCTAGAAGATAAGTAATTATGAAATGATCATAATAAGTGGAGTGAATATTATAAAGATATACAACCTGTTACTCATAATGGTGTATTTATACATAAAGGATTAGGATCAAGAACAAACTAATGAGTCAACGGACTAATTAACACCTCTTATAAGGGAACCAAACTCAATAATTATTTCCAACAATACATAATAGCATATTGTTTGTGTTAATTCTAGAATGGACATATATCATGCTAGAAGGTTGCTTATATTATGCAAAATAGAATATTAATTAATACCGCAATAAAATTGTTTATTATCGTAATCATTCCTTTTTTAGAATGTCTACAGAGTAATCCATTATTTTATTACATCAATTTAAATACTAGTAGTTCTTGATCCATGTAAAAGAAAAAAAGCTTTTAAAAAAAGGTGAAGAATCAATAATTGAAAAATGCAGACTTTTCCCTTAAATCTTTGGAGATTTAATTGTTTTATACTATGGAATTAAAGAGAGTTACGTTACATAGCCAAATGATGATCGTTCAACGATGAATAATTACTACCTTTTCAATTTTTTGACTTTTCCAATAAGTAATTTAGTTTGACTTCAAAATAACAATAGTTATGTATTGTGCAACATTATATCTTTGGTTAAGAAACCTTTGGACGATGTGCTCATTCGAATTGACTATCTGTACTTATCACATTGCACTCCTGAAAATTAAAACAATAATAATTATTCCTTCTGTTCCATTTTAATTGTCATGATAAGATCTAACATAACTTTTAAAAAATTAATTAGAAGTGTTGTTCAACTAACATATTCCTTATAAATAATTAGATTTTTACCTATATATGTGTGCCTCTTACATCTAGACTAATTAATTTTAAGAGTAAAGTTGATTCTCTCTTGATTTTTTAAATTGATAATTATTTTTATAATATGTGACAATTAAAATGAAACAGAAGAAATATCTCTTTATTTATTTTTTATTGTGTTTAATTAATGACTCGATCGTTTGAACAATTTTTGGTCTCTTTTCTGACTACTATTTGAACCACATTAACGTTCCCTTCTTTTCCTAATAATTTTAGTTTCTTTTTTGTGCAGGTTTGTTTCTTCAGGCAATTTGTAAGATCTGTCCCAAAAGTTGATTACTTAACACTTAGGCATGGATTTATCACGGTAATTAACCTAATCTTGATTTGTTTCCAATTAATTTCACGCATGAAAAACAAAAACTAAATTCAATATATATTTTGTTATTATTAGTATAATTATGAAATTCTATCTTGTTTCCAAATTTGTAACTATACTAATTATATGATCTCAGGCACATTTAGCACCTCAAAGCCACCAAAAATTCGATTTCAGGAATTACATTAAACGATCACTCGAAGAAGATTTTAAAGTGGTCGTAGGAATCAGGTTATTTAATAATTTCAATTTTTGAATTTTGTAAACATAAATTAATAATAATCTTTTTATGCTAATTTTTAATGTTTTTTCAGTCCCCCAATATGGTTCCTCGCCGTGCTCTTCTTACTCTTCAATACTCATGGTAAATAAATACAAACTGCTTTACCTATAATTTAAATTGTAGCTCCGCCTTTGTATATTGTATCTTCATTATTTTGTAGTTCTATTTATCAGATTGTTGTTCAAGAAAATTGAGATATTTGTGTACTGTTAATATACAGAAGTTAAGCTTATTAAAAAAAACAACTTAAACTATTACTTTGATTAATAAGTGACATGACATTGTATCTCATTTCCTAGCAATACTGTTTGACTATAACACATGATTTTATTATTAATTTCTGGACAGGTTGGTATTCCTATCTTTGGCTGCCATTCATCCCCTTGATTGTAAGTAGTTTGCTCACATCTTTCAAATCGACTTTATATGTGGATGTCTCATTAAATTATCTTTTTTTTACATCATAGATCAATTCAAAGTTTATATACTTACAGTAAGATAATCCATTATTATTTTTAAGTATGGCCCATAAAGTTAAATATGTGAATTAAAAATGTATGGATGCAGGTGATATTGTTAGTAGGGACAAAGCTACAAGTGATAATTACAAAAATGGGGCTAAGGATTCATGAAAGAGGAGAAGTAGTGAAAGGGGTTCCTGTGGTTCAGCCAGGGGATGATCTTTTTTGGTTCAACCGTCCTCGTCTCATTCTTTATCTCATTAACTTTGTCCTCTTTCAGGTAATAATTCAAATTGTTTGGCACTAAGAAAATCTTTTTATTGATAATTTGTCACTAAAGAGTATTAGCGATTGATTTGGACTTAGCTACCGAATTTGTCCGTCATTATTCATTAATAATATGACTCTTATATCATATTAATGGATTTTAACTGTTTACTTTTTCTTCTACGAATGCAGAATGCTTTTCAGTTGGCCTTCTTTGCTTGGACTTGGGTAACCACTCACTATGCACCAACTTTTTTCCTATTGCCATTATTGATGCTTAACTTTTTAAACCAAAATATTGTAAAATAAAGGCATAATATTATGTATTATGCCTAAAATAAATGACAAAGAACCTTGGCCTTGTTTAAGCATAAAAATGTGTTGACTAGAAGATTCATTTTTGTTTTATAGATCAAAAAATAATTCCGAGACTTTCAATGATCAACTTTTTTTTTTTTTGGGAATACCAGTATGAATTCGGGTTGAAATCTTGTTACCACGACCATACTGAGGATATTGTCATCAGAATAACTATGGGGTACGAATTGTTACTTGTAATACTCTTTATCTTTATTTGATGTTTTACTTTTCTTCTCTGCCCTTCAATTCATATATTTTGCTCAGACTATTAAAAAATATTTGTACACGTATTGGATTTTCTATAAATGTTCTACTATCGAATGATTTTACGGGTCCCTTTAATATTTTTGAAGAATTCGAGCAACGTAACAATTCACAATATTAACATATTATAGCTTTGTGATTACAAACAGGGTTCTCATTCAAATTCTCTGCAGTTATGTGACTCTTCCTCTTTATGCTCTCGTAACACAGGTAATAAATTGAATACATTTTCATAATTGTCACAGAAATCTTGAATGTTAATTATGTACTGCTATCTTTTAGTATAAGATTTTACATTTGTTGTATCTTCCATTTATGATTTTGATTAACATCTCATAAATGATACAATGTTATCCTCTGCTTCGTTACACACCTAAAGAATTTTGATTTAACTCATATACATTCACATATAGATTTTTTTAATTTTTTAAGTGTAATTTAACATATTGTAGTATATTACCTATGTATTACTTGTTAAGTTAGAAATTCTACTTATTACGGACAGTTATCTTTAAGTTATATTTAGAAGTTAATGGCATAATTAGTAGAAGTTAATTAATCAAATAATTTACTTTATATTGAAATATTATCGAATGAGTGTTTTGATATAGTATGTTTTATTCACCTAAGAGTAAATTGTAAAAGGCGCGTCATTTGACGGATTCAATAACAAGATAAACTACCAAAAAAGATATGAATGTTTATTAGAAAGTTTATATTGTTAGTGTAATTTAATCTGTTATATCACATGTTAATTGTCATGTGTTTCAAGCTAAATTACTGATTTCATCTATCCTGTATAATTAATTATCTATGAAATTAAACGCACATGCTGAAATGTTGTGTATTCCAGATGGGTTCAAACATGAAACCAACGATATTCAATGAAAGAGTAGCAACAGCATTGAAGAATTGGCACCACACAGCAAAGAAACATGTTAAGGATCAAAGCAAGCATTCTAATCCAGTTACACCAGTGTCAAGTAGGCCAGGGACACCTTCTCATCATGGCATGTCACCCGTGCATTTATTGCGGGGACACTATAGGAGTGATATGGGCAGCCTACAAAACTCACCTCGCAGATCAAACTACGATGTTGATCACTGGGACAACGACGGGTCACCTTCACCCTCCCGATTTTATCAGGAGGCTACTGATGGCTCCTCATCATACATGCACCAAATTCAACTTGGTCAGTTGGACCATGATGCACCACAAGTTATTGGCCCTGGCTCATCACAAGTGGTTCCTCTACCACAAGAGGAACACGCCCATCAACATGAGATCACTATTGCTGGATCAAGAGACTTTTCGTTTGAGAAAAGAACAACCAGTATATAGATATTATTTATTTAGCATTATATTCTAGATTCTTTTTGTTAATTTTGAGAAATAACGATTGTAAATTTGATCTTGATTGCAGCAATGGATGCACGATGTAAATCTTTGTAATAATTAAGATCAATTGAGAATATGATTTGAAAATTCTACTAAATGCACAAATTTTTTATTTTTATTTTAATCATTTTCAACTCTGGTCTAGATGAGAATCAAATTGTAGGAGTGCCAAAATGTCTAAGTGAGTTACAATTGGTTGAGTTGCAATGTATTTTCCAAACCTTCTCGTTAATCCCCAACGGCCCCACTCTTTTATCCTCACAAAACTTATTTGCCCTTAATTACTTTTTTTCACGTTGTGTGACACAATTGAGATTGAAATCCATGAAAATATGGTCCAATTTTGGGATGGTTTAGCCACCTTTTCAACTAATAGATTCAAATTTCAGAATAATTAGCGAAAAACGGTAACCATCATCGATACATTACTGTTGTTGAAAATAAATTATGTATGTTTGATCATAAATTTTGAAGTTGAAACATAAAAATTTGAATTTTTAAAATTGTGTTTGGACATCATTTTAATTGAAAAAAATTTAAGTTTTACAAGTAAAATACACAAAAAAATAACATCTAATCCAAAAAACTTAAAAATATTGGAAGACCAAATTAAATTTCATGATCAAATAAATATTTAAAAATAATACTTAAATTTTCTATTTATGCAGGTGGTGATTAAGTTTGTTGGGAGAGTGAGGTAAGCGCCAAAGTCATGTGAAAACAATTTTTGTCAACATAAAACACGCTAAGCATCTTCTCTGTACATGATAAGCCTCGAGACCCGCGCTCAATTGTCATTATGCACAAACCATGACATAATCCACAGTTTTTGTGTTACATTGCCCCTTGTTTTCTTATAGTTGCGTTTCTCATCTTGAAAGTATTACGTATAATTTAATTCACTATTATTAATTGATGTATAAAAATAATTAATATTTAAACTTTGTACGTATTCTTAGATAATCATGTAGTATTTTTTTCTTTATTTTTAATCCCTAATTTATTTTTGGCCACTCCGCCTATATATACACATATACAGCACCATTCTTCCATTACAAAACATATCCATTTAAGTGGGTTTCTTCACACAAACTAAAAGAGGGAAATTAAAGGGAAAAGAGATGAAGAATTTTCAAGGGATGATTGGCCAATTGGGAAGAGAATGTTATGCAGTGTTTTGTTTAATTGTGCTACTTATTACAGTTGCCATAGCCCATTATGCCTGTGCTGAGCAAGAACTAAATGATCAGAACCACCACTCTCACAGCAAGAGGCACCTACATGGTCCTACACTTGTTCAACGCCAAAGCTAATGAATTAACGTGGTTTGATTGCTGTTAGGAAGTGAATTATTATTTATGTATTAAAATAAGTAGAATTAATTCTATGCCTTGTAGCATTTTAATTGCTACTATGTATGACATTCAACACATTAATGATGGTGCTTGATTACAAGTTTACAATTTCATGTAAGTACTTTACGGTAATATTTTCTTTATTTTAATTTGTGAAGGAATTATATTAAATTTGGATTACTCACGTGGATCAATCAAATTAATTTAAGTAATAAATAAATATATATTTATTATATATTTAATTTATATTTAATATTAAAAGATAAGTGACACAACTATTCACAATGTTTCTGAATAGTTGCATCCTTTTAAAATTGTTGGGGCCCATGTTGCGGAGTGAACAATAAAATTTTAGAAAGAATAAATAGAACAAAGTAAACACTAGAAAATTTAACGTGGTTCACCCAGAACTTTTGGACTGCATCCACAAATCAACATTTCTGTTATTTTCTTCTTCTACTATTTCAAATAGTAGGCACAAGTGTACAACTACTTCTAGTATTACAAATAGTAGACTCTGACAGATAAAAAAATAGTTTCACTATTTTTGTCACTCACTATTTCTTTTAGAAAAATATTTCCTAAGCACACACTCTATTTTTTTTCAAAGAATATTTTATTTTATTATTTATGGTATACCTTACAGATAAAATACTCAGTGCATTTTATTATCTCTGTGGCTCTCTATCTTTTTTCCTCACTCTTTTCTGATGTTACAAGCTAGGAGCAATATGCTCCTTTATATAGGAAACATAATTGGGGTAGGTGAATAATTTGTCAAAGTTGTTTAAAAGAAAAATGTGCGCTCCTTTTGCTAAATTCAACCTCTTTGAATAATTATTTATGTGGGCCCTCTATTTGGAGTGACCCACTAAACAATTCTCCCCCTCCCGATAAATGGAGGGCTCCATCATTCCTGCGGTTGATCGATAGTATCCAAACTTCTCTCTTGGCAGAATCTTTGTCATCATATTTGATCCATTTTCATCAGTATGGATTTTTTAAAGTTGTAGCAACTTCTTCTCCAATGCATCTATTATCCAACGATATCTTATGTCAATGTGTTTTGATTTTGCACGAAAGGAGGCATTCTTGCAAAGATGGATGACATTTTGATTGTCGCAAAAACATCTCAAACTTATTCTATTTGACGTCAAGTTCCTTAAGAAATTCCTCCATCCATAACAACTCTTTGCAAGCTTCTATTGTAGCTATAAATTTTGCTTCTGTAGAGGACAATGCAATACACTTTTGTAATTTTGACTGCCATGACACAACTCCCCTTGCAAATGTAATCAGGTAACATGATGTAGACTTTCTCAAGTCAACATCACCAACTAAAGTTGCATTTGTGTATCCAATTAACACAGATTCTGCTTCTCCAAAGCATAAGCATATTTTGGATGTAGCTCGAAGATACTTGAGAATCAATTTGACAACTGCCCAATGTTCCTTTCCAGGATTTGAAAGAAAATGACTTACTACTTCGATCGAGTGAACAATATCTGACTGTGTACACACCACGACATACATCAAACATCCAACTGCTGAGGCATATGGTATTCTAACTATTTCTTACTTCTCCTTGTCAGTAGAAGGGCACATACTTAAACTCAATCTAAAGTGATTAACAAGAGGACAATTAACCACTTTAGCCTTGTCCATATTGAATCTCTGAAGTACTTTTTCAATATACTTCTCTTGAGATACCCATAATTTCTTAGTGCCTCTATCTCTTGTAATTCTCATGGCAAGAATTTGTTTTGATGATTCCAAGTCTTTTATCACAAAAGACTTACTTAATTGCACCTTTAGGTTGTTGATTCTTGAAATATTTTTCCCAATGATCAACATATCATCTACATAGAGTAGAAGGATAACAAAATCATCTTCAGAGAATTTCTTGATAAACATGCATCGATCTGCAGTAGTTCTCTTGAAGCTTTATTTTCGTATAACAGACTCAAACTTCTTATACCATTGTCTTGGTGCCTATTTCAAGCCATATAAACTTTTCTTCAATTTGCAGATATAATCCTCTTTTCCCTTCATTTTGAAACCCTTTGGTTGTTCCATGTAAATTTCTTCTTCTAGATCTCCATGTAGGAAGACAAACTTCACATCCATTTGCTTAATTTCTAGATTGAGACTTACAGCTAACCCTAGCACAGTACAAATTGATATCATTTTCACGACAGGTGAAAATATCTCATCAACGTCAATGCCCTTCTTCTGACTGAAACCTTTGACGACCAATCTCGTTTTAAAGCGTGGATGGACTCTGTGTTCTTCATTTTTGATTCTGAACACCCATTTATTCTTCAATGCTCTTTTACTGTTAGGTAACTTCACGAGATCAAATATTTTATTCTCATGCAAGGATTTCATTTCATCTTGCATGGATTCCGTCCAGTTTTCTTTATTTTTATCATCCATTGCCTCATTGAAGCTTTTTGATTCTCCCCCTTCAACCAGTGTAACCCACTGATCAGCTGAATATCTAGTAGAAGATTGCACATTTCTACTAGATCTTCTTAAAGGTACTGGAGATTCTCCAAACATTGGAGGATGAGTGTCATCGCCATCACCATCCTCTTTTTCTGATTCATCTTCCTGGGAATACCTACATCATCTGCATCTTGCATGTGGTCATCATAAACCTCATCTTTAACTTGAGTTGGTACTTATATTGGAAGATTCAACCTGAAGCTTATTGAATCATTTATAGGAGTAAAGATTCCTTATCTGCTTTGTTTAAATCCTTGATGGTTTGATTTTCAATAAATACAATATCTCGACTCCTAATCAGCTTCTTGTGCACTGAATCATAGAACCTATAGCTGAATTCATCTTGACCATAATCAATAAACACGCACTGTCATGTTTTGACATCAAACTTTTGCCTTTCCATCCTTTGGAACATGAATGAAAGCTTTGTACCCAAATACTCGCAAATGGTTGTAAGTAACATTCTTTCCTGATCAAACTTTCTCTAGAACTTCATATTGAAGAGGGGCACACGGTAAGAGATTAAGCACATACACTACAGTAAGTAGAGCTTCACTCCAAAAGGATTTATCCAGTTTTAAATGAAAGAGTAAACACCTTATTCTTTCTATCAAAGTTCGGTTCATTCTCTCAGCCAAACCATTCAACGGTGGCATCTTTGGAGGCATCCTTTGATGTTTTGAATACCACGCTTTCTGCAATAAGCATGAAATGGTCTAGTATACTCTCCGTTGTTGTCCGTGCGGACGCATTTGATATTTTTCCCAATTTCTCTCTCAACGGAGGCATGAAATTATTTAAAAAATTTCAGCACTTGATCTTTGGGCTTAATGGTATAAGCCCATGTCTTCCTCAAATGGTCATCGATAAAGGTCACAAAATATCTGGCTCTACCAAGTGACTTTGGCAGTGGACCACACACATTAGAGTGAATCAACTATGGAAGGAGACTTAGTTTTGTCTCCGAACTAGACAATCTTCACACTTCTTTAAGGATACCTAATCTAAATCAGGCAAGACTTTATCTTTCACCAACTTAGACATCCCCTTTTCACCAGCGTGGAAAAGTCTCTTATGCCATAAACGTGTGGTATTTTCATTTTTTGTCACGTTTATAGATATACTAGAGATCTTTGGTTACATCACATATAGTTTTGAGAGTTTGTGTCCTCTAGCAATGATAAAGGAGCCTTTGGTGAGCTTCCATCTTCCATTTCCAAAATTATTTTAGAAACCTTCATCATCCAGATTGCCTATAGATATTAAATTTAGGCGCATGTTAGGGATGTGCCTAACATATTTTAGAAGAAGCTTCATGCCATTCTCCATTTCCAAACAAACATCTCCCTTGCCTATAATTTTTGACAAGTTTCTATTTTCCATGTTTACAACACCATAGTCTCCATGTGTGTAAGATGAGAAGCGCTGTTTGTGTGGCAGGTCGTGAATGATTTCACCACTATCAATTACCCAACTTGTCTCTCGGGTTAATTGACTAATAATCTCAAAATCACAGTGACATTGAACTCTTCGACAAGATTTTCTGGTTCATCATCACTACTCATCTCTCCCTTCTTGTCTTTATTATTTTGCCATTCATTCTTGAATTTTTGATAAAATCGGTTGATATGACTTTTCTTCTTGCAGTGATGGCTCTTGACATTTGTATATTTGTTTGATTTTCCTCTATTTCTGCCTCTGGAGTTTAAATCTTAAATTGGCTTTTCCCCCTCTTTTCAATAACTAGAACTTCTGACTATGAGGAAGAGGTTGAATGTAATGACCTTGAAGGTCATTTATGGTATTTTCAATCAAATTATCATTTTTCCCTTCCCAAAGGTTGTCTCGGATCATTTTTGGATAAGTCTAAAAGTTAAATTTTAAAAATCTTGTAAAAAGTTAGAGTTTTGTAAAAGAAAGAGTTTTAAAAGGCTTAAAGTTGGCAATTTATGTTTTGAGGTTATTTTGAGTTTCGAGTATCAAAATCTGATTGCGTCACTTCCATCAATTCTGGAATACAAATCTGGTCTTGCAGAACTTGCAGAACTAATTTTGGAGTTAAGCGGAGATTTTAGGCCCAAAGCTGTATTTTTAATTCATTTTGGATCACATGTTTGACTTTGGTCAATATTCGGAGTTTGGGAGCTCGTATCAAAATTCTATCAGTTCCAGTGGTTTTGAGTGGTGAAACTAACTCTAGAAATGAATTCGTTATAATTTCTAGAGCTTCTGAGAATATTTTGGATTTTGAACGAATCCTGAAAGTCTAGTTCGTGTTTTGTAGTTGACTGTTGGTTGCTAGTTTTTGCTTTAGCTGGTGATATTGAGGCTCTTCTCCACGTTCGCGTAGTGTGTGGCCATTTGGCCTCCGCATTTGTGGAGCTGGGGCCCATGTTCGCAGAGCATGTGTAGGCCTCCCTCCGCATTCGTGGGTAGTTCTAGCGTTTGCGGAGCATTCCTTTTATCTAAATTGCGTCCCCCTTTTAAAATATGTGATTTAAATCCATTCCACTATTTTCAACCCTTTAAGCTTCATTTTAAAGAGGGATTTCAAGAATTTTCAAGGAAAAGGGATTGGGTAACTATTTTCTAACCTATTATTTGATTTTTATTAAATTGTAATTTTAATTTCCAACTTTGGGATTTTAATGGTGTAAATTGGGAATTTCACTAACTTTGATTTTCAAACTTTAATCCTTGATTTTCCCCTCATCTTAACTCTGTTTTTGAGATTGTTTTCACCATTGAATTTCTTATTACGAGGAGAATATTTTTATATATTAATTTTTAGATTCTGGCTATGTTTTCTGGCATGAGTTTTTTAAAACTATTTATCCTTTTTCTCTGAATTAATCTATTTTAGTGTGTAACAACCCGAAAATTTTCGAAATCTACTTATGGTTGACATTCTATGATGTAATACAAGCCATGGTTGAGTTTTGGTAGCCACGGGTTGAGTTTAAG
>JBCEWC010017138.1:0-12684 GCA_038996855.1 Solanum aculeatissimum
CTAGCCAAATTTGCATTCGGCCACTTAAACTCAACCCGTGGCTATCAAAACTCAACCATGACTTGTAGTACATCATATAATGCCAATCACAAGGAGATTTAAAATTTTTTTGGGTGTTACAAGAACTATCAAGGATACTCAATTCAAATCAACTCAACCATCAACTCAAGAGACTCAACTCAACAAGATAAATAACTCTATCAGCCTTTCACAAGTCTAAAGTAAAAATATAATTTAGACAAAAATCAATCATATATAATCCAATCGTAGTACTATCAAGACTTATTTGGGAGTTTCACTTATTCAACAACAATCACTTGTAAGCCTATGATCGTACAACAATCACATTGATATTGCCAAAACCATCCAATACTTTTCCTGGGTAAAGGAAAAATCAACCAATCAGGATCCAATAATCAATCAAGACCTATTATTTTAGGCCAATAAAATAGGAAAACTTCTGACCTAACAATTCAGTCCTCTTCTATATTTGACGACGTAGTTATTGAGTTTAACTTAGAATTACTCTCACTCAATTTGGTGCTCAATACTCCTCCCAAGACTCAATGCTCATAAGACAATCAATTCCAATCAATAAGTCTCTTGTGGACTCTTTCAGTTCATGAATTCTATCACAATCAAGTCTTTCATCCTATCAACCATCCAATTCAGTTCTCAATTACATCTTTATAGAGTGGTTTATATATACATTTATGGAAACATTCAATTCCATTCAATCATTTGTATTCAAGTTATGAAATCACCAAAAAGAGCATTTTAGTCTCATCAAGATTACATTTATATTCAATACTATTCACATTCATAGGTTCCATAATTTATGCTTCTATTACCAATCAATACATCTAGGTTTAAGAGACAATATAACCAGGGTTTATATAGTAAATGATGAAATTCATGTATTCAAGAAGTTAACTTATGAGAACTGTTAATCATATAATAACATGTAAGAATATTCTAGGATTTTAGGGAAAGTTTCAAGAAAATATTCACGGGAGGCTAAATTTTTCATGGTTCAATTAATCCGGTGTATGCGGCACATGGAAGAACTCTTTTCATATTTTATATAGCCTTATATACCTGGAAGAACAAATGTTCTTGAAGAAACCTTTCGCTTTGAAGCTTATTGCTTGAACTTGAGAAACCCTTCCACGAAGTTATTTGATATGTAGTTTGAAGAAGAATTTTGATTTAAAACCCTAGGTTCGTGAAGAGAATCTTGAACTTGGAGCCTTTAGATTTTGTGAATTTGGAGAAATTTGTTTCTTGAAGTTCTTGATCTTTGGGAGAAGCAAAATTGGGGATCTTGGGAGTTAATATGCATATAATAATGTTATTAGGTTATAAGATGGACTTTGGGAAGTTATTTAAGGATAAAAGGTCAACAATATCCTTTTGGAAAAGTCAAATAGTCATCAAAATTGAAAAAATAAACTTTTAATGAGTTTCATCGGTAAAATCAACGATCTATGGATCCCGTCGTCGAACCATTTGGCGGCACACCGAATGGGACCTTTTAACTGCCTAATATTACAATTTTTAAAGGTTTTTCGAAGCCATTCGGTGGTCAAAATCGACGGATCGCTGAATTATTCGGCAGTTAAATTGATCGTTGCCTAAATTTACAACTGAGACATATTTCAGTAAAATGGTCATAACGTTTTAATTCGAACTCCAAATAAGACAAAATTAGATGTGTTAGAAAGATAATTTAAAGATTTTTAATTTGATAGGTTATGTATCACCTAACTCATTTTATTCTAAGAGATATGACCATTTGAATTTGACCCTTCTATAAACTCATACCGAAACTTAGCCGATATCGATAAAAATGTTTCGAACTTGGCTTCACCTTCGGTGTCCCTTATGACCTTAAACCACATATGACACACTTCAATTACTTAGGAAAGGACCTTAATATACATCTACAACTTAGAATTCATTGGGTTTCCTAACTTCATAGGATCTCACATCAAAACTCAATTGGTAAGGAAAGTTTTAACTCAACTTTCACATCAAAACTCAATCGGTAAGGAAAGTTTCAACTCAACTTTGTTTTAAGGGATTTTTCTGTCCTTTATTCATCTCGAATATATTATTTCCCTATAGAATAGACTTTAATACCTATATACAAGGTTAGAATGACTTGGTATGATTCTATACACATAATAGGAGAGTTCAAATCTTAACTTAGAAATTTTCACGGTGTTACAATATCTCCCTCTTGGAATCATTCGTCCTTAAATGATGACTAAGCCAAGGATGGACTCAAAGCACGAATGAAAATCAAGACAAAATCACTCAAAACAATTAAGCACTCTAACCAGTCAATTACTCATCTCAATAGTGAGCACATTAATTCGATTCAAGAATAAAAACATTACCTTCAATATCACCATTGATAGGAATGAATACAATCACAGACTTACATACTCAAGTTCTTAGAAACTCAAGAAGATTACAACTCAAAAATAAGAACTCAACTCACTAATGGACTTCATATCTGAATTAAGAAAAGGATTATAATCTTGAATGCTTTTATCAAAAGTTCTTATAACTTTTGGGAAGAGAATTATGGACATGATATAAGAATAGGTCTTTTATGCATTAAGTGATATGACTAATAACTTTCAAGATTTGCAACTTTTTCAACTATGCTCTTATTCTCAAATACTATTCTTCATTATTTGAAGCTAATAACTCTCACCACGGAATAAGTCTAACTTCATACTCTCATTAAGTTCAAGACTAGCTCAAAGTCACTATGTGTGATCCATAAGCTAATCATGCTCCTACAATCTATCCCAAAAGATTCCTATCTGTACCCTTATTGGGACTTTCATTTAGAGAATACTACTCCTTCTCACCACTCCAATACACTTACTCACAACCCGTATCCAAAAGTCATCAATTAGCCTTCTACAATCACTTACACTAGGATAATCACATATTCAACCCCATCATCCTAACCATTTTATGGCCTCTTTGAGGTCAACATCACTTAAGAATCTTCAAACCTACCATAACACCTCTACAACTATAATTGTATTAACCTTTACCAAGAGATACACCAATATTCTCTTACTTATCTATTGGACACATCAAGATCTCATCTAGATCCTCCTCTATGTCTATAACCTTAAATGGAACCAACACAACACCATTATCATAATTAGGAATACTCACTCTCTCTCATTAACCATAACTCATTTACTATCATCAACATTGCTTTCCAGACTGAAAAGGAGGATCACTGAAAGGGCTTAGAACAAAAGATCATTAGCATGATTCAATCAAGAGATCTGATTTGAGAACATTCATAATGTAATATGATCTCCCTCGTCTTTTAAGACTCATTCTGAGTTCATAGAACTGTACATAGTATAAAACTCAAGTCACATCTTGTTCAACATAGGATTGGAAAGTTTTAAAACAATGAGATAAGATTAGAATTGCTAATTAAAGTTACCACTACTCATCCTCAAAACTCAATATGAATGGAAATCAACATGAGGTGCATGGGACTAGGCCATAGGCATGACACTCATGCATAAGACCGGAATAGAATATCACCTCAATTGAAGTATAAGGAACATATGAGATATAAAAACATTGATGTCTCATCATGATCAACTCATCACTATCAAAAGCTCAAGACCTAATTGGTTCATTATCTCATCATCTCCCCCTTAGCTCAAAGGTCATCACTCTAAGTCTAAGAATTAATTCTCTTTACTAAGCTATAAGTACAACTCTTCACACTATCCTGGCATCACTAACTCTAAGAACATCTTAAACTCTTCTGTTATACTATGTTCAAATATATAAAATTGCTACTTAGAATGTCTTCTAAGATACCACTCTTTTGCTACTTAGATTGTCTTCTGAGATACCACTCTTAGCTTCCTTCTATCTCTATAGGCACCTTTCTACACTTGTTGCTCTTATTGGTATATATAGCCACATTGTACAATCTTTATAATCTAACCTCTTATTTTTGTTTGCTAACACTCAGCTTCTATGCTCCCATACATTTTGACAAAACTCATCATCATCTATTCATAAGCCCCCATTGACCTAATTACTAAGGGTGACAAAGGATGCTTATATTAACCTAATCCACATAGACAACTCAAATATACTATCTAGGTTCCCATAGAAAGTCATAACTTAGAACTTCTCACAACTTTACACTATCATGGATACACATCTTATGTCTCTTCTTATCTAATGATTTATCCTCAATTCACTATTTCCATCTAAGGGGCACCTACACCCTACTCATAGCATCACATTCCTTGGAAGTCAACAACTTAATCTCAAACATACACTATGGAAAGCCTCTTAGATAGAATCTCCAACTAAGACTATTGCTGTCATAATGCTATTTCATTCTTAACAATACTTCTCAAAATTCAAACTTAGAGTTTAATGCTAACATGTGCATCATACACCTCTCTCATATTATGTCAACTTGTAACTATTATGTAAAAGTTGGGAACATAGGCCCACTAAAATCTCATAGTCAATAATCAATCAACACATCCTCGCTTCACAACTCAAGTACCATTTATCCATTTATTATACCTTCTTATCTGGCTAAGCTCATAACTCTTTGAATTTCATAGGGCTCTCTCTACATAACCTCAAAAGTATTCTATTCTCCTATTCGACATCTATATTCACCCTCACTAATATGTATACTATAATAAATCAACATAAATCTCTTTCTAGTTTAAGCACACTTTAATACATCCCGACAATAACTCTTTTTCTATACCTCATCATGAAATCAAATGGTACTTACTACTCTTCCGTCAAAACTTACAAAATTTGATTCATCACCCCATTACTTAACTAATGGATACATAAATCTGGTTACAAGCCTCAATCAATCATCACTCTAATTATTCTGTCTCTTTTTTTTCCATTGCCAGTCTCCTATCTCTCGGATGATGTAATTCTACTTATGGTTTACAAGACTTCAAATCACACTCTCTCAAGTGGTAAAATTAAACTTTTAGAGACATAACTTTTTCTCTTATAGATAACGTCAAAAGCAAGTTTTGGCTAAGAGATCTGGGGTGTATCATGATTTCACTCTAACACATGATTCATATGAATAATAGTGCATTCTTTCGAATCAATCAACTTAGTATATTAGTCGACTCTTGTCAAGCCTACAACAACTTCTTTACCATTCCAATTAATTTATCACAGAGGAACTCATCGATAAGGATTTGAACATTATTATCTCTATCACCTCATAAATTAGACATAGTCGAAAGGTTTAGAGCAATGAATGAATCATCATATGTTTCTCAGAAAAAAGCTCTATCACACGATTAAGAATCTGAAAGAAGGGAAACTTTTCCTAAATGTCAATAGTCCCTCATTTATAGAAGTGGGGCCCTTTCACAACCATAAATAAGATCCTATAGACACAACTTCATAAAAACTATAGGAAACTTGAACTTTGTGCTTTGATACCAAATTTGTCACATCTTAGGAGGGTACTCTTTGTATGGCCGACACTCAGAGTCTATTGCTTATCCCCAAGTGAATTACTTGGCCTCATTACATTCATTCAATCACAATCTAACAAAGGAAGACATCAATAATCCAAATCAATTCAATATTGTGAAAATAGTTTGAAAATTACAAGTCTTAAAAATGAAAATATCAATTCTATTTCATTACTAGGTAATTGGCCCGCACTTCACACGGTTATAAGTAATCTAATTAAGTTTATATATTTTAATATTATAATTAATAATATACTCTAAAGTTATTAAGTTATTTCTATATAGAAAATTTAACATTAGGGATTTATCTCAAGAACTTTTATTAATTTAATATTACTAAAGTCATTGTTATTTTCAATTATATTTTTGGATTATAACATTATTTCTCGATATAATTATTTTTTCAATAGTGTTTGTACTCTCTAACTTGAATGTTAAATAACTATAATACTCCCAAGTTAAAAATTAATTTAATATATTTTTTATATTATATGTTATATTATATTTATTTAATTATATTATATTATATTATATAAAAAACAGATAATTTTTCACATTAAATGATTGTGGCTTTTGCAAAGAGGTGTGGTTTTTTTTTAAGGATTTTGACTTTTTTAAAGGGTTTTAACTTTTTTGAAGGAATGTGACTTTTGCGAAGAGTTGTGACTTTTTCTAAGAATTGTGTCTTTCTCGAAGGGTTGTTACATTTCTAAAGAGGTTACTATAATACCCCCCAACTTAAAAATTAATTTAGTATGTATTTTATATTACATTATATTTATTTAATTATATTGAAAGCAAATAGTTTTTCCACTTTGAAGGATTACAACTTTTTTGAAAAGTTGTACTTTTTTAAGGAGTTGTGACTTTTTGAAAAAATTATGACTTTTTTGAAGAGTTGTGACTTTTTTGATGGTTTGTTACTTTTTCGAAGAGTTGTGATTTTTTTTGAAGGGTTGTGACTTTTTTCAATGCTTGTTACTTTTCCAAAGGGTTGTGACTTTCTTGAAAAATTATGACTTTTTCGAATGGTTGTGACTTTTTCGAATAGTTGTACTTTTCCAATGGGTTGTGACTTTTTTGGAAAAATTGTGACCTTTTCAAAGAGTTTTTTTGAATGGTTGTGACTTTTCCGAAAGGTTGTGACTTTTTTGAAGGGTTGTGACTTTTTCGAAGGGTTATAACTTTTTTGAAAAATTATGACTTTTTCGAAGAGGTGTGACTTTTTTGCATGGTTGTGACATTTTCGAATGGTTGTGACTTTTCCAAAGGGTTGCGACTTTTTTGAAGGATTATGACTTTTTCGAATGCTTATGACTTTTCCAAAGGGTTGAGCTTTTTTTGAAGGGTTGTGACTTTTTTGAGGGGTTGTGACTTTTTTGAAAAATTGAGACTTTTACAAAGTGTTGTGACTTTTTCGAATGATTGTGACTTTTCCAAAGGGTTGTGACTTTTTTTTGAAGGTCTGTGACTTTTCTGAAGGGTCGTGGCTTGTTTGAAAAATTATGACTTTTTTTAATGGTTGTGACTTTTTCAAAAGGTTGTGACTTTTTCGAATGGTTAAATTTTTTAAAAATTTGTGACTTTTTCGAAGAGGTGTGATTTTTTTGAATGGTTGTGACTTTTCAAAGTGTTGTGACTTTTTTGAAGGATTGAGACTTTTTCGAAGGGTTGTGATTTTTTTGAAGAGTTATGATTTTTTCAAAGAGTTGTGACTTTTCTGAATGGTTGTTACAGGTGGAAGTACCGTTTAATCAGAAGTGACACCTTTTGAATTTTTTTTAAAACTTTTTTGGACTATTTAATTGATTTTAAAAATATTGAATCATTTAAGAAAATAAATAAATAAGATTATGTGTGAGCTTTTGTTTTGAAGGATCGTGGCCTTTTTGGAAAATTGTGACTTTTGTAAATGGTTGACTTTTTTGAAGGGTTGTGAATTTTTCAAAAATTTGTGACTTTTTCTAAGAGGTGTGATTTTTCGAATGGTTGTGACTTTTTCAAAGGGTTGTGACTTTTCTAAAGGATTAGGACTTTTTCAAAGGGTTGTGACTTTTTTTAAGGGTTGTGACTTTTCTGAATAGTTATGACTTTTTTGAATGGTTGTGGTAGGTGAAAGTGTCGTTTAATCATAAACAATGTTTTTTCGAGTTTTTTTAAAACTTTTGTTGGACTATTTAATTTATTTTAAAAATATTGAATTATTTAAGAAAATAAATAAATAAGAATTATGTGACAGCACCACGTAGGCGGGCTCCCAATCCTCTTTTACATATATATATATATATATATAGATATATATATGATATGATTATCTAGTATATGAAGCCTCTATCACTTCTATCTAGATGGTGCCCATGACAGGTTCATAATTGCCTCAAATCAACATAAAAGTACTAAATTCAAAAGTAAAAACGATATAAGTGATATCCTCCGAATATAGGGGAGGACTCACCAATTAGCTGATAGAAGATAAGATCCTCAACGAAGTGCCTATTGATGATCTCTAATACCTGTCTCTGCATCATGAAAAGATATAAGCCCAAATCAACATCAGTATGTTGAATATACAAGTATGTAATATAGATGGAAAAGAAAGAACACAATCAAGGATACTCAACTGAACTCAACCATCAACTTAAGAGACTCAATTCAACAAGATAAGGAACTCAGTCAGACTGTCATAAGTCTAAAGTAAAAATATAGTTTAGAAAGAGACCAATCATATACAATCCAATCCAATTAGAGTACTATCAAGACCTATTTCAGAGTTTCTCTTATCCGATAATAATCACTTATAAGCCAGTGATCGTACAACAATCGCATTGATGTTTCCATAATCGTTCAATACTTTGCCAGGGTAAAGGACGAATCAATCCATCAGGATCCAACAATCAATCAAGTCCTATTCTTTCAGGATATTAAAATAGGGAAACTTCTAACTTAATAGTTCAATTCTCTTCTATGTTTGGTGACACAGTTATTGAGGTTGAGTTAGACTTACTCTCACTCAATTTAGTGCTCGATACTCTTCCCAAAATTCAATGCTCATAAGACAATCAATTTTAATCAATAAGTCTCGTATGGACGCTTTCAATTCATCAATTCTATTATAATCAAACCTTTCAACCTATCAACCATTCAATTTAGTTACTAATTATATCTTTTGTGAGTGGTTTAAATATGCATTTATGGAAACATTCAATTCCATTCAATCATTTGTATTCAAGGTATGAAATCACCAAAAAGGGCATTCTAGTCACATCATGGTTACATGTATTCAATACTATTCACATTCATAGGTTCCACAATTCATGCTTTTATTACCAATCAATGCATCTAGAAATTCAAGTTTAAGAGACAATATAATTGGGGTTTATGTAGTACATGATGAAATTCATGTATTCAAGAAATTAACTCACGAGAACTATCAATCATATAATAGCATGTAAACATATTCTATAATTTTAGCGAAAGTCTCAAGAAAATATTTATGGGAGGCTAAATCGTTCACAGTTCAATTACTCTAGTGTATGTTTTAGATAGCCTTACATACATGGAAGAACAAAAGTTCTTGAAGAAACCTTTGGCTTGACACCTTATAGATTGAACTTGAGAAACCCTTCTACGAAGTTCTTTGATATGGAGTTTGAAGAACAATCATGATTTAAAACACTAGGTTCTTGAATAGAATCTTGAACTTGGAGCCTTTAGATTTTGTGAATTTAGAGAAATTTATTTCTTGTAGTTCTTAATCTTTGGGAGAACAAGAATTGGGATCTTGCGAATTACTATGTGAATAATGATGTTATTGGATTATAGAATGAACTTTGGAAAGTTATTTAAGGATAAAAGGTCAAAAATATTCTTTTGAAAAAGTCAAATAATCATCAAAATTGAAAAATGACCTTTTAATGAGTTTCGTTGGTAAAATTAGTGGTCTAGGGGTCCCATCGCCGAACCATTCGGCGGTACGCCAAACCATTTGGTGGTACGCCGAATGGGAACTTTGACCACCTAATTTTATAGTTTTTGAAGGTTTTAAAAGCCATTCGGCGATCAAAATTGGTGGATCGCTGAGTTATTCAACAGTTAAATTGGTCGTCGCTTAATTCTTCAACTCAGACACATTTATGTAAAATGGTCATAACATTCTACTTCAAACTCCAAATAAGAAGAAATTGGATGCGTTAAAAAGTTAATTCAAATATCTTTAATTTTATAATTTGTGGATCACCTAACTCATTATGTGCTTAGAGATATGACCATTTAAAGTTGACTCTTCTATGGACTCATACCGAAACTTAGCTGATAAAGATGTTTTGAACTTGGCTTGACCTTGGGTATCCCTTATGACCTTAAACCACATATGACACACTTCAATTACTTAGGAAAGGACCTTAACATACGTTCACAACTCAGACGTTATTGGGTCACCTAACTTCATAGGATCTCATATTAGAACTCAATCGGTGAAGAATATTTCAACTCAACTTGGTTTTAAGGGATTTGTTTAACCTTTATTTATCTCAAATCTATTTTCCCCTATATAATAGACTTTAATACCTATATTCAAGGTTAGAATCACTCAGTATTATCCCACATGCATAAGAGAAAAGTTTGGATCTTAGCTTAGGAATTTTCAAGGTATTACATATGGTTTCCAAAATCGTGAAAAGGGAATGGGGGTAGGGGCTTGTTTGCATTTGGTCTAAATCAAAAGACCAAGAGACTACTCATCGCGATCGTGAGCATAGTGCTCCGTGATCACAGAGACCATTAGTCCACTATGTCGCGATTGTAATAAGCCCTTCACGATCGCAAAGGCCAAGCTGTTGGTCCCTTCGTGATCACGACCACGAGTCTTGCAATCACGGAGGTCTGGGCAACAAGCCTTCACAATTGTGGCCATGGGCTCACGAATGCGAAGAACAAATCTAATTGTACTAGATTTAGCTGCAATAGCTGAAACTAAAGGGTTTAAAATACTTGAATGGGGTGCCTGAGATTTGTTAGGAACCTTATGTGCGTAAATAAACTATGGTACCCTACTACATTCGGCATTCGAATTCAATGCTGCAGTCCAAATTTCCATCCAAGGTTGCTTCAATAGAAAGTGGGTCCTACACCCAATTGCTATTTTATACCAAATTCCATAAAAGAGCTCAGAATGAGTTCAAAAGTCTTGGGAGCTGAACAAAAGGTTATTCTAGCTCAAGCTTAACATTCCAGAGCTAACGACACTATCAAAATTCTCATCCAAGCACGATTTTTCAAGAATATTGACCAAAGTCAACCTTGGGTCAAATTTCTACAACTAAAATGCTAAATAGTCTAAACTTGCACTAAAATCTCGGTACGTGAGCTAACCATTCTTCTAGCCTGATTTGGCCATTTCAAAGCTAATGGAACTGTCACAATTTCATTCTGAGGTCGTTTACCTATATTTGGTTTTTTATCAAAGTCAACTTTTTAAGTTGCAAGGACTTTCAAACACCAAAAATTACAAAAACCACAAACAAATGACTAGACAATTGAGCTGTCAGTGCCAACAAGTTATAAATGACTTGAGGTCTCTGCAGAAAAGCTCTAAATGTTGGAATTTTCCAAGTAAGATGAAAATTACTGGGAGGGTCATTAGAGTTTACCTACTGTGCTTGTTTTCAATTTCTGTATTTCATTTAGGGTTTGGGTATATGGAAGTTCTATTTTGTAATACAAGGTTGGATTCAAAGAGGATAATCAAAGGTATCCTATCTAATAGTCGATTTGTTTTAGGGATTTTTCATCTTTTGATCTTTGTATTACTCAAGGATTGATGGACAGTGTAGGATTTTTGGCTGGAATCGAAGAGGAGAGTAGATCGATGAATATTCAAAATGCTATATGAATACATAGTATTGATCAAGCTCAAAACAATAATGATGATGAGGAAGAACAAAATGTGGAAGATATTAGTGAATATCAAGAATGGGAAGAGCAAATTGATGATGAGGTACTTAATTTTATTTCTCAATAGTATAAGTAAAATGTTAATTTAAATTACTCAACATTTCTGATGTATATATGAGTTTGCATATGTAAAATTTATCTATTCTATACCTTAGAGTTAATTTATGTTTCTTGTGATTTGTATTCTGTATAAATTAGTGATTGCCTCTTAAGTTATTTAATGTATAATTTCCAGTGGATTGTATCATAATTATAAGTCTTATTTGTGTCATAATTATAATGTATTTATCGGGATACCAATGTTATGAATACACTTTTTCTTTATATTTTATTACATTATTATATGGTTGATATGTATCTTACTAACAAGTTTAGTTTGTATTCTAAGCCTACTAATCCTATTAACTGAGGTATGAAGGTTTGTTGTATCCTAATTTTATAATAAGGATTAAGTGTGGATGTATCCTAGTAGGTTTGTATCCTATGTTTACTACATGTTTGTACCTTTTTACAGCTGTTACATGAAATGATTGCACACTAAGAAGATGGAATGTCTTTTTGTGATAAGCCATGATAACATGGAAAGGATACTTTGGTTGTTTAATCTTGACTTTTAGTAGATTGTCTTCCTTTTTTATGTTATTTGATAATTTAAGGTAAAAGGGTATCTATATTTTATAAAAACAAATTCCCCTTTATTTCTTTTGTCAATGTGAGATACTTTATGTACAGTTGAAAGATGTATAAAAGTAAATAAAAATGTGTTGTATTCATTGTAACAGTTGAAGCTTCTTATTGTAATTGTACAAAAATTCTTTATGTGATGAGCCATGGTAGGTAGCTCGAGTTTCTTCAGTTGTTTATTCTTGACTTTTAGTAGTTGGATTCTTTTTTTCTTATGATATTTGACTAGTTGTTATGACTCAATTTCTCAGGTCATGATGATACCTACTATTGCCCACCAGCAGATAAGCCTACCCATAATCCGGAATCATAGGTAACAGACTATCCCAAGCGAAAGAGAGGAAAATCCAGAAAAATCAAGTAAGGCTCCACGGAACATTTCATGGTCCGTGTGATGCCTCACGGTTCATGAGGACACCCGTGGAGTTTGTTGAGGAATTAACTGCTTGTACTCATGTACCTTGATGAAGTAATGCTTAGAAGGGTTGTACATAGTCAGTTAAGT
>JBCEWC010017139.1:0-12684 GCA_038996855.1 Solanum aculeatissimum
TTGAATGGATGAATGAGGGTTTGGGGAATGTTTTAGGGGTTTAGGAGACCTTAGGGGACCAAAAAGGGGCTTAGGGACAAGTTAAATCACGAAAATATCATTAATAAAATGTAAATTTTGGTACTAAGCAGAGTGAAACGGTAGCTACAGTGCCCGTTCAACAGTGCACGAGCCGTCTCGCCCCCCGTCAACCCACACTTAGACAATTGTTCCAATGCGAACTCTCGGAGGACTTTCTGTAATACTTCATGAACAACTTGATGAACCTTCTGAGGTGTAACTGGTCATGTGAGGGCTCTTAAAGTCATACTTAGTCCCCTAAAACAAGTCCAAGGCTTGGACTAGCCACTGTCTAACTTAACGGGAAAGTGGATGATCCGTTTGGGCTCAAACGAGCCGTTCTAAGCTTCGTTGGTTTATACTTGGCTTAGGGGTAGTTACAGGCCACCCCTAGCTCATTGGAACACTTGAAGACACTCTAGACAATCCGTGCAAAGTTTCATGGCTCGTGGCCCTGTCCTTGGCCACATTTATGAGCCTATCTCCAATGGCTTTCAAATTTTAGACAGTCTCACTGTTTAGGCCATATCTCACTCATCCAAACTCTAAATTGAGTGAAACTAGTTGTGTTGCAAAGATAACTCAAAGAGAATACATTTTCTATGTAGTATCTCATATGTTTCATCCTACATCAAAAGGTATGACTATTTGAATTACACTGCCAAAACTGTCCCTCTAGGCCACTAACTAGTCCAATTTGCATTCGGCCACTTAAACTCAACCCGTGGCAACCAAAACTCAACCATGACTTGTAGTACATCATATAAGGCAAATAATAAGGAGATTTCAAAAAATTTCGGGTTGTTACACACTTCCCTTCAAGAATCTCAAAGTTTTGAGCCAATCCACATGGCCTTTCATGTTTAACTTTAACTTGTTTCCAAATCAAGTATTTGGAGACAAACTCAGCAATATCCCTCTTCATTCTAATCCACCAATAGACTTCTCTCAAGTCGTGGTACATTTTGGTAGCGCTAGGATGAATGGAATTCCTAGAGTTGTGGGTTTCAGCTAAAATTCTATCCTGAACACCATCAATAGTCGGAACACACACTCTACTCTGGTATTTGAACACACGATATCCTCTTTTGGAGAAAACCATCACCTTCTATTTATGGACAACTGTCTTAAACTGAAGTAGAATAAGATCTTGGTCTTACTTTTCTTTCACCACTGCCACTAAAGATGAAGCGGATCCATTTTGAACATTGACTCCCCCTTCATCATTCTCTTCAATTGGACTCTTAATCAGGCCAATCTATGCACTTCCTTTAGCCAATTCCTTTTTTCCTTTCTCAATATGGGTAGTACTACCTATTGACAATCGGCTAAGAGCGTCAGCAATAATGTTAGCTTTACTTGGGTGATAGAGAATACTCATGTCGTATTCCTTGAGTAACTCCAACCATATCCTTTATCACTGTTTGTGCTCTTTCTTGCTAAAGACGTACTGCAGGCTTTTGTGGTAAGTAAACACGTCCACATGTACTCCATATAAGTAGTGGCACCAAATTTTAAGTGCAAATACCACTGGTTCCAACTCAATATCATGGGTTGGATAGTTCCTCTCATGAATTTTAAGCTATCTAGAAGCATAAACTATCACTTTTCCCTTCTGCATCAACACAAAACCCAATCCAATTCTAGATGTATCACAATATATCACAAAATCCGCAGTTCCATGAGGCAAGATTAAGACTGGCGTAGTAGTCAATCTTCTTTTTCATCTCTTGGAAGCTCTTCTCACATTCATTGGACCATTGAAACATGACCTTCTTCTGAGTCAGTATAGTCAATAGTGAGGATAGGGAGGAAAATCCTTTAATAAATCAGTGGTAGTAGTCTGTCAACCCCAAGAAACTTCTTATGTCAGTTGGAGAGGCTCAATTGGACCAGTTCTTAACTGTCTCAATCTTTTGGGTGTCTACTCGAATACCATTGCCCGAGACTATATGGCCTAGAAAAGCCACAGACTTGAGCCAAAATTCATACTTCAAAATTTTTGCATATAACTCATTATCCTTTAAGGTCTATAAGGCGATTCTGAGGTGATTTGCATGCTCCTCCTCATCTCTAGAATACACCCAAATATTGTTGATAAACACTATCACAAACATAATAGGGAACTATTTGAATACTTTGTTCATCAAGTCCATGAAGGCTATAACTACATTTTTCAACCCAAAGGACATCATCAAAAACTCAAAGTGACCATATCGGATTCGGAAAACAGTCTTTGGGATGTAATATTTTCTCATATTTAATTGGTGATAGCCTGATCTTAGGTCTATCTTGGAGACAATAGTAGCACCCTGAAGTTGTTCAAACAAGTCATCTATCCTTGGGAGAGGATACTTATTCTTTACTATCACCCTATTCAACTGGTGATAGTCAATAAACTTTCTAAGGGAACCATTTTTCTTCCATGCAAATAGGAAAGAAGCACCTCACGAAGAAATACTTAGCCTAATAATGCCTTTTTGGAGAAAATCTCTCAACTGCTCCTTTAACTCAGCAGGGGCCATCGTATAAGGTAGAATCAAGATAGGGTGAGTATGACGAAGAATATCAATTCCAAAGACAATCTTCCTATCAGGACGGACTCTAGATATATCCTCAAAAACACTTAAAGAAACTCATTCACAATCAAGACTGACTTAAAGGGTGGGGACTTTACATCATCAGTCTTACCTCGCATGAGGTGATAGATACACACTTTATATACTAGCTTTATAACCCTAAGGTAGGAAATAAAATTACCCTAAGGTGAAATATAATTTCCCTTCCACTCTAGGACCGGTTCATTCTAGAATTAAAACATAACAATTTGGGTCCTACAACCAATGGAATCATAGCAGGCATGCAACCAATCCATGCCAAGACTCATATCAAAATCAATCATCTCCAACTTTATCAAATTAGCAAAGGTATCCCTATGATGGATCGATACTACATGATCTCTATAGACATTTTCAGCTAGGATAAACTTACCGACAGAAGATTGGGACATGTTATCCACTTTAGACAATCTCTCTGAAAGTATCCATTTTACCATGCTTGTAACATGTATCACCTCTCTCATGACACTTTCCCAAGTGTAATTTACCAAACTTGCCACATGATGGCTTACCCTGTGAACCCAGAGCCACACTAGCCTGTGTGGCCCTAACTGAAACTTGTTGCCATTCCTATTTACTCTCTTCCCAACCTCATGGCTGGATGTCTTTACTTTTTTATTTCTTTACTCTTCACCTGTCTTGCTACCTCTCCTAATCAGCTTGCTATACATAAGTTATCAACCTTCCAATACCCATACCACTCACAAGCATAGTTCGCCTCCCATCCTTCTTTGGGCTCTTGTTTAAACTATAAACATACAAACCCATTCTCCCTCTTTTATCTGTAACCATATTTAAAGCATAGTGAGACAACCAGGTAAATTTGAGACCATATTCCGGCATAGTCATAGAGCTCTATTTCAAAGTCAAAAACTCTCTTACCTTGGCTTCCTTCAACTCTCTCAGGAAGAAGCGCTCTAAGAAGGCTTCCTCAAATATTACCCAAGGTAGAACCGGGGCTCACTCTCCTTTGTTATTCTTCCAATAGTCAAACAATAGCCTGACAACACCTCTATGCTAGTAGGTAGCCAACTCAACTTTATCATCATCAGCTACATGTATCATTTGAAACACTTTCTGAAGCTCATCAATGTAGTTCTATGGGTCCTTGTTGGGTGTTGACCATGTGAACTCAAGCAATTTCATTCTCAAGAAATCACGAACCCTAAATATGTTTGGAGCATCCTATTTTCGTGCTCCTTGTCTAACAACTAGTGTTGTCACAACCTGGGCCAAATTCTTGATGGCCTGGCGAAGCTCAGCATTAGAGATGTTAGCTTATGGTGGATGTTTAGGGATGGATGGGCCTATGGGTTAATCATGATTCTGGGGCTCAGATGGTTAGCATTCTATATATCAGTACGTCCTCTTCCTCTAGTGGCTCTTCTTGAAGGCATGATCACAATTCTGCAAATGCGTAACACACGAATTAAAATTGAGATTTCATAGAATTTAACTCTATATCATGAATCAGAATATAAAATAAGTGTAATGTTTTCTAATGTCCTATAGCCTCCTACTTATAAAGTGTAGTGCACAACACACCTAGAAATAAAAATCTACTAGACACGGCTTCATAGACTCCCTAGGACACTTGAACTCTATGCTCTGATACCAAGTTTGTTACACCTCGGGAGGGTACCCTTGTCGTGATCGGTACTTAGAGACTATTTCTAGTCCCCAAGCGAACCACTTGACTTTATTATATTGATTCAATCATAGTTTAAAATGTGAACGAAAAACTAGAGATGATAAAAGGTAGACAATCTAAATTACAGAAGATTGAATCAAATCAATAAGACTAATATGAAAGGAGCTAGCCCAAAATAATATTCAAATCAAACTAATCAACTCTAGTCTATGAAACCTCTATCAATTGTTCAATGGTGCCAATGATATACTCATGACTACCTCAAATCAAAATTAAAAAAAATCTAAAGTCTAACTCCAAAGCTAGATGAGATAAATAATATGCATCCTCCAAACTTAAGAAGGACTACCAATCAGCTGAAATATGGAAAAGATTTTAAATGGAGCACTTTTTGATGATCTTTAGTACCTGTCTCTGTATCATAAAAAGATGCAGGCAAAAAAGGATGTCAGTACGTGAATTTACGAGTATGTAAAATTGCAAAATGAAATAGATATAAGGTAGAATACAATCGTCTCAAAATACTCAGTCAAAATGTTATACGTCTAAAGAAAGAATAAAGACTAGGCAGTGACTAATCATAGACATTCCAATCTAATCAAGTTCAATCAGAGTATTATCAAGGTCTAGTTAGGAGATTTTCTTATCTGGCAACAATCACCTATAAGCCAGTGATTATACAACAATCTTGTTGATATTTCCACAATTGTTCAATATGTGTCAGGGTGAAAAACAAATTGATCCATAATGGATCCAATTAATCAAGTCCTCTATTATTTTAGGGATCTATCAAGAGGGAACATTTGACTTAATGGTTTCAATCGTCTCCTACATTTAGCGACGTAGTTATTCAGTTCGAGTTGGACTTACTCTTACTCAAGTTGATGCTCGATACTTCTCCCAAGACTCAATGCTCATAAGATAACCAATCTCAATCAAACCAAATCATGAGTCTTAGAAGGACTCTTATTAATTCATCAGTCTATCATAATCAAGCCTTTTGGCCTATCAACTATCCCATCAATTCCCAATCGTATCTTTCAAGAGGGGCTTAGAAAAATCACTAAGATGACTATTAATTTAGACCAATCATTTGAGTGCAATTATGAAGACTCTCGGGACCATCAAGATTCTATCAACATCATCATCATGCTTAATCACAATCACATTCGCAATCATACTAGGCTCTAGATTCAACCCCTAAGTTTATTCGTGCATTCGTTAATAAATTGAAATTTAAGGTTTATATTTTAAAATAGGAGTTCAAATCATTTATTCAAGAAATAATTTCATAAAATATTTATTATGCAATATTAAGTAGAATATGTATATGTGTCAAGAAAACCTTCATAGAGATTCAATTCATTCACAATCAAACTATCACAAATCTTAGGGGTACATGAAAGAACAATTACATATTTTAGGTTAGCTTTACATACCTTTGATGAAAGTAGACAATCAAATTTGCAAGGTGTTGGTCGCTATCCTCTTGAACCCTAGCCTTTTCTCCTTTTCTTCCCTCAAGATCTTTACTTAATTTTAGCGTAAAAGGTTTTAGAATGGGTTTAACAACCCTTTTTAGGCCATAAATGAGCTATATTTGTCGTGATTTAAGTTTAGGAGAGGTGAAACAATGTCTGGAATGCTCTCAAAAAAACTAAAAATTTTGTATTACAGTTAGCCAAGTCCACATCCTGGACTTGCTCCCTCCAAGTACAATTTTCATAAAAAAAATTTGTGATCAACTTTCTATTCCGTAGAAAATATTGGAATCACCACTACGTCAAAGTCAACGACAAGTTCGCGACACTGACTTGTTATACACTTTTCTGGAATTGCATTTTTTCCTCTGAAAATATATTTTTTGATCCGGTTGCTCTAAAATTTAACCAAGACCATTTTTCCACATAACATTTTTTGTTGATCGTGATTCCATCCTCGAATTTGCCAAAAGAATTTGAAAAGATGTGTTATGCAAGCGTCTCCCATCTAGGGGTATTTTGATAATTTTACCGAGTGTAACATTGAGATTCAATATTTATGAAATAATGACAGCGACTTCTAATTGAACTTACAATGTCCAAATCATGGACATGAGTTGATAGTGAGAAAGTCCAAAGAAGAAAATGAATTTCCATGCTCACATATATAAAAACAATCATTTTGATTTGACCAAAATCATCTAAATATAAGTCCTTATTACTTGAATGATATCTTGGTTATGAAAAAGATATTGGTCCTAATCTATTAGTACGACCCGTGGTTTTAACCACGAACAATAAATGAGGCTCATACTTATGACCTGCAATATTTTCAGTTCCACTTCTTCCGCGCTTTCCGACTTCCTAGTTTGTAGGTCCTTATAGCTTTGATCAATATATGTCATATCCTAACCTTTAATTTCATAGTTAGAAGTGTGATTCAGGTAGCTGCTTATTTCTAATCATAGAGGCATATTATGAACTTAGGCCTGTATTAAAGTTCATGATATTTAAGTTTACGATGTTGTAAGATATTCCTTCTCTTTCTCAAACTTCTCCATGTTAGTTTTTCTCACATATCGGAATGGTTATTAAATGCTCGTAATTATACTTGCATAGATGCATAACATTAACAATGTATAGAGATTTGTTTTACATAACTTAGGTAACACATAATATTTTAGTTCCTCTTAAAGAACATGTATCATAAGTTGTGTATTTAAGTAATTATCAAAATTAGGTCTACTTTTCAACTCCCAGTAAGCTCTGTTCATATATAGCTTAATAAGAATGCACAGGCTGATGAAAGTTATTGCAAATAAAAAGAATTGAATATATTAGTCTAGTTCATTAAATTTGTCCATTACTGTAGTAATTTTGTTCTATTATAACATCTTTAGCGTATAATGATAATGTTTAAGCTAACTTTGTGCCTACTTTTACCAATTCAAGCATGTGTTTAATTCTGCTTACATAATAATTGCTACTCCACTTTTAAAAGATGTACCTTTAAACTAAATTCAAATGTAGAAAAAGATACTGAGGTTGTCTATACCATTATCCATTCGAATCGGCCTAGCATAGATGATCCATTAAAAATAAAAGACGAAGAGCTCTCAAGCAACACCAAAAAAATCAATTTAGAGAAAAGCAAATTCATAAATTTTACTTTGAGAGAAAATAGAGGAAACAAAAGCTTGATAGTAAAATTAAGAAGAAAATATAAAGAAGAATTAAGTTGATAAATGAAATTGGGACAAAAAAATAAAAATGGATGTGGATACAAGCTGTTTCTCACGCAGCTATTAAATAATTAAAAATGTGTACAAAAAATTGCATTCTCATGATTGTAGAAATTACAAGTACAATTCATATTTTTTAGGACAACATACATAGCAAGAAAGACATGAACAAACATATTATATAATAATTGAACAAGAAGTATTATATGTTCTACTAGGGGAGGGACTAGTTGTAATCTTTTAAAATTTATTAAATATAAATTTTAAAATGAGTCGAATTATATTAAATTTATTAATATATTAGTCCAAATAAATATTATAGATTAATATAATTGAGTTAATTATTTAAGTCCAATAAATACGGATTTGATTAAGACCCAAATAAATTGACTTGGGCTACAATAAATGAGTCCAATTTAATAAGTCCAACATTTTTTCATCCTAGAGGTCCATCTTGGCGCAACGTGTCGAATGACGTGGCACACCAAGTCAAACAAAGAAGTCATTATGACCATGTCATGTGTCAAAATGACAAGCGTATTTTATTAAATCTCAATATGTCATGTCACTTAAATCTGATTGGCTGAAGGGAATTCTGTCCAATTATAATTCCTCTATTCTACAATAATAAATAAGGTTTTCATAATTCAAAAGGATATCAAGAATTCTAAAAAAAAAGCTAGAAGGAGCTCGTGTATCAAACGTCACAAATGTCTTTACAAGTTCAAGCATTCAAGTTCAAGAACAAGCTTAAAAGCCCTTGAAATCAAGATCAAGCTCAAGAACAAATTCATGTTTCAATATCAAGATCAAGAATAAATTCAAAGTTCAAGAACAAATTTCAAATTAAACATCAAGCTCAAGAGCCCATGATTTTACACTTAAAAAGGTGAATCAGAAGATTTATAGAGATTTAACACTCACATATTGAAATTAATTACTATAATTGTTGCGATTTTTTCGTTCTTGCTTATTATTTTCTCAATGCGAATTTTATCATTTACAAAAATTTTGGCACACCTAGTAGGACAGTCTCTACCTCTCATCTCAACTTTTCAAGAATCAAAGAGTGCTCAAATGGCTTCAAAAAGGATCAACTCTCAGTCAACTTTCGATAAGGCTGTTGATTCCAAGTTGTCTACTGAAGTAGAGGGAATTATTGGGATTACCTTTGGAAGTTTTGAGCTGTTACGAGGATCAAGGGTACCATGCTAGGACAACAAACACTTCAAGTATCGTCCACATCAATTTATATTTTTGGGTCTTTAACTCGAAAGGAGTAAGATTTTCTACAAATGTTGCGAATGAAGGAAGTAGCATTGCCAAAAAGATTGAAAAGAATTTAGCTTCGCTTGAGATTTATGGCTCCAAGAATTCCATTGCAAAGAAAGAGATGCATCTTGTGAGCCCTTTGAGGATTGACTTTCACAAAAGCTCACCAATGGTCATGCGAGCACCGGTAACTGATGTTTTATCCATAGAGGAGCAACTTATGAATTTTGCAAAGATGATTAAAGGATTGACTAAGTATGTGCAAAGTCAAGAATCTCGTATCGAAAAGCTAATGGATAGGATGGATAGCTTACTAGATGGAGAATCCATCCATGCACTCAGAAAGGGCATTGAAGTTCAAGAGATTGAAAATCTTGTGAAGAAAGAACCACCTATCAAGGAGATGTCAGTATCATTTGGAGGGATGATCCCATTTGATCGATTGAAGGAGTTCATTGAAGGGACTATCAAGTATAAGTATGAGGTCGCCACCAAGTCTTTCCACATGTATGTCAAGCCTTACACTGCAAGGATTTATAATTTCAAAATTCCTGTCGGTTATCAACCTCCCAAGTTTAAACAATTCGAGGTCAAAGGAAATCGAAAACATGTTGCACACTTTATGGAGACATGTAACAATGATGGGACCTATAAATACTATCTTGTCAAGAAATTCGTCTAATCCTTAAAAGGGAACACATTTGACTGGTACACTAATCTTGAGCCCAATTTTATAGATAGTTGGGAGCAACTAGAACATGAGTTTCTTAATCACTTCTACAACATAAGGCATATTGTGATCATGGTAGAGCTCACGAATACTCACCAAAGAAAGAAAGAACCAGTTATTGATTTAATAAATCGATGGAGGAAGGTGAGTTTAAATTGCAAGGATAGTCTTAGTGAAGCTTCTGCTGTAGATATGTATATCCAAGGAATGTACTGGGAGCTTATCTATATCTTACAAGGAATTAAGTGTTTTAAATCTTGTGAAGATCTAGCTACTCATTCTTACGATACGGAGTTGAGCATGTCTTGTGCCGGAAATAATATGATTCCTGGTAATGATCCTCGCAAAAGAAAGGACAAATAGGAACCTAAGAAATGGAGCAAATTTGTGCCTAGGAATGATAACAAAGAATCCATGAATGTCAATGTGTCACCTGTGAAGTTCACTATGAAAGAAAGTAAGAATAAAAGTGTAAAGATGACTTTCAAAAGCGTCCAAATTGAAAGTTAACCTTGAAAGAGATGAAAAATAATACTCTTTTCTTGATTCTGATGTTCCTAAATTTTTTGATGAATTGGTTTAGCTAAAGCTCATTGAGTTGCTAGAGATGAAACAACCTGATAAAGCTGGGAAGACTGATCACCTAAATTATTGCAAGTATCATAGACTTGTTGGTCACCATCTGTAAAAGTGTTTTGTCTTCAAGGACAAAGTCATGCAATTGGATAATAAAAAGAAGATTGTCCTCGATGATGGAAAGGCAATCTCTAATCAAATCTCTATCATGTTCATCTCACTTGACTCGGTACAAATATGTACATAGAAGAAAGGCCATTAGAGAAAGAAAAATCCCAAATTGATACAGATAGTGGTGAAGGTTAGATTCTCTTGACTAGGCGGAGACACAACAAGATAAGTTGATCAGGGAAAGGGTAGTAAAGAGATCAAAGAAGTAGAATTCTTACCAAGTTGGTTCTGTCTGGAGGCCTATCTAGACAATGTTGAGACATCATGTTTTAGTGCTGAAAAGGGAGAAAAATGAGTGAAACTTCAATGAAGATGTCTCCTGCTAACAAAGAAGAGGCAATAGGTAAAATCCTGTCAAAAGCACCTCCCTCATATTTTGAAAAGTCTATGGAACTCCCTCTTCAAGAAGTACATGCATGTGATACAAAGATCATATTTATAGACGTTGATCTTCTATTTAGTGAAAACCTACACAATCGTCCTTTGTATATGTGAGACCCTCTGTTTCTTATCTTCCATAATATACATATTATGGCATGTTGTATAAGGCATATATGAATCTAGATAGAACCTAAGGGTAATAAGGCTGCAAGTACGTGGTAATATCAAGGGATTAAAGTTTAAAGTCAAAGGAATTTCCTAAATGCATATTCAGGATTAGAGAGATGGCCCAAGTGGCACCTCGCCCTTTTCGGAAGATTTAAATTGAGTTTCACTTCTAGAATGGGACTAAGAGTGCATTATTTGATAATAATATATTGTTAAGGGGTATTTTAATATCCCAAAGTTCATATGTTAGGTTTCAGAGTCAAGAAAGTTGCATGATAAAGTTTGACCAAAGTTATCGTAAGCTTCTTTAAGAAATCCTTCTTACATTTGGGTCAAATGTATCAGACCATATCCCCAAAAATATAATGAGTTAGAATATCCATGACCTATCAAACTGAAGGTCTACGAGTCTAGTTTGAAACACAAAAAATAGCATATCAATTCAACTTAAGAAAAAAACGTTATGAGAGTTGTACCACGACTGCTCAAGCAGAAAACCGGGTCATGGACCGGGTCGGGTCAAGCCCACATAGATGTCAGCTAAATTGATGTTTTAAAGCTGGAAACTGTGTTATTTAATTCCAAAATAGTTCACAACCTGAGGAGAAAGCTCTCACCAGTTCCATAAGTAATTTTGGTAAGTTCTTCGCATTTTTACCGTTAAAAGTTTCTTACATACCTAAAAAAACGTGTCTTATGCTTTGCGATTATTTTTTTTCTCTTATTAGTTGTGTTTGGGGCAGTTTTCAGACATTGAAAAAATGGTGTTCTTTCTGGTTATTGTATGGTTGTAGCTGGTTTGTTCATGTAAGCATTTTGGGGCTTGTTTACGACCATTTTTATGAAGTTCTACGGATGTTTCCTCGCGTAAACGTTATAGGCAAAATTTGGCCATTAATGCCAATTTATGGACTATTTGTAGGCATTTTTAAGTTGCGTATATATAGTCGTTGCAAATTTAGTACGTAAGGATTAACGTTCGTGAAGGAACTTTGGGCATTCGGACGTCCGTTGGAAAGGTATGTTAAGGCTAAGTCCCATCCCTTTTTTTAGCACGAAACCCGAGAAATTCCTAAAACGTCAAATACAATATTTTGCTATTCTATTGCTAGAAAGACCTTCTGTAAAAGACATTGGGATCGTAGCTGAATTATGTTCATTCCGTTGTTTGGTTGGCATCCCATTCATTCACTCAAATTGGATATTCAATCTCTATACATCAATTTATTTGTTTTTCTTGACTATCTGTCCTTATGTTGAGGTGTTGCACTTTTTGGTGTGGTGTCACTAAAAATAAAGATATGTTATGAGGGGAATTTAGTATTCATGATAATTCCTTTTTCCATACTAAAATCATAACTGAAGATCCCAGAAAGTAACACGTCATTTTTCTATAATCTCTAGTATAATGCTCCTATTTAAACTACTAATGCAGTTTATTCTTTTTAAGTAGTTTTCTTTTACTAATTGACATGGAACTAAGTTTAAGCATTATATGAAGCACCTTTATGAACATATTAAGAAGTAAGGCCTCATTCTAAATATTGATTTAAGTTTTCAAATGTATTCGAAAGACATGTAAGATTCCACGGGCCATATGTATATGTTACGATAATGATTATGATGTTATGAGGATAAATGTACTAATGAGCCAAGATTGGCTGATTTATTTTATGGCCTACAATGTGCATTCATATCATACGTTGCACGTTATGCATGGACTTTGAGCTATAATCAGAGGTATGGGGCCTATTTGTCCAACTGACTATATATATGTATATGATACGGATGGCCACAGGTTGGCAGATATGATGTCGGGTAGCTCCCGAAAAGG